>JAGFPH010000244.1:111789-144232 GCA_018207615.1 Philaenus spumarius | reverse complement strand
CCCATATCTATGCGGGTCAAAGTCAAAATTCGTCTTTTTTCAAGTTGGAATACAAAATAAAAAAGTTGTGAAATGTAATGTAATGATACAAAGCACACAAAAGGAATTACAACATAAAATAAGGAGAACGTGTTATTTGAATCTACTTTCTACGTCTTCATTCTCACACTGACCAATGATATGTAAAAAGCTGTTTTCCTCTCAGGCCACTTAATCAGAAGTAGATGTAGTTCTCAGTTCTTGTAATATCATAATCACGTAATTCGGCCGAGCAACTGTAAATTGCCTATCAAAATTATATCATCTCTTTTTAAATCACTTGAAATGAAATATATTTTATCAAAAGCACACGACATTTTATCAAATCTAAACATTGCTAGT
Source organism: Philaenus spumarius (assembly GCA_018207615.1). Classification (NCBI taxonomy): domain Eukaryota; kingdom Metazoa; phylum Arthropoda; class Insecta; order Hemiptera; family Aphrophoridae; genus Philaenus; species Philaenus spumarius. The sequence goes on along the minus strand of JAGFPH010000244.1, from coordinate 143,851 downwards.
TCGCATGAATGGAAAGTAATAGGTATTTGCAGTAATGGATTTCTTGCTATTTAATGAATTTAATGCCATTTAGCATGTTATTTAATGCTAATTAATGAACGCTCACACTTAATGATCATGCTGACAATGACTCCTGAATTTCTTACCAACAACTTTGTTAATATTATTTTGTAGTGTGAAGAACAAAATATTGCACTGTTAAAGCTGAAATATACTTTGTTGAATATATTTTATTAAACATAAACACAAAATACAAACTTTTAATAATATTATTGACTTAAATAACGGCGTTTCAGCGACAGTGTCGTCATCTTCAATGATGCATGTTAGTTAAAATTTTGTTTCGTAGCTGTTGACCACTGAAGATGACAACACTATCGTTGAAACTCGTTTGAGTAAATAAAACGATTATTTCTGAGAATCCGTGTTCCATTTTAATCTATTAAATTACTACAAGTTCTTTAAAAATCAATCATTTGCATAACCTGTCAACTGGTAACGTTACGTTTTTGTTAGATATATTTCTGTTTGAATTTTACTTTTAGAAACTTTACTCAAGCCACCGATCGACCTACAATAAAACCTGCAAATAATTTATGTTAATTACTAATATTATTGTATGGTGCATATTAAATGCAGCACTTAATCGGTAATAAGAGTCATTTAAATTTCTTACTTAATGGCTTGTGACAACAATGAATTACGTTTAATTTATGTGAGTTTGAATTGAGAGCAGTATTACTTACTGAATTATGCATGATTACAAAATTCAAGTTAGGCTTTGTATTTATATCAGCTGCGTTTTGGCACCACAGCCTTTATAATTATTTAGAGCCTAAACTATAATAATTATAACTCAAGTCTAGTGAACAATGATAATATGTTATGCATGGTTCTACTTAGGGTGTTCAATAAATAGTTAAAACTGTATTGATGTTGTTATCAATTAAAATGTATTAATTGTCACATTCTTTTCACATCCAATACCCTCATTGGATTGCTAACTAGTAATAATTTCAATAATGTGTTTTACAACATTTTAATACTTGGAATGATAGGCCTATATAGAAAACTAATGCGTGGACACATTATTTAGTGAATGGTTGAATTGTACATTTATGTTTGACATTCGCATTGGGTGTTATCAACTCCTATAAAAGTGAGTGTACGTCCGTACGTGAGTAACAACATAATATAACAGCTTATTTCACCCATCATCCGTAATACTTAAAGAAAACCATAATTTGGGGTTATGTTTACAACTTCAATCAATATTAGTCATGCGAAGTTTTTTTTTTTTTAATGAGTTAAAGAACTAATATAGCCAATAATACGTTATAAGATTTGCATTGAGATTATACAATGAATATAAATACAACCTTTTATTATCAATATATTCATTTACACAAATTTAAAGAAGAGATACCCATTCGTTTAACTTCGGAAACATTCGTACATCTTCGTATAACATATATAAACATATTCCATTATTAATTTCTTCATTGTAATATTAATAACTTCTAAATCGTTTGATCTATAATATGAAGTTAGAAAGCAATTAAAATTTAATATTTTTATGTTTATTTGGATATATAATAATGAATATAAATAAAAAAATTTAACAAATAGGCCTACAGTTTTACAATCCTTATAATTGTACACAAATACCGAATTAAAAATAATCTTCATCATAGGTAGATCTAGATAAAGTCTGTTATTTTGAAATAGTATTTTTTTTTTAATTATGTATTTCTTATGTGTATCTAACTAATCTGTCTGTGATTTTTCACGGGGGCTTACTAGTTTGAAAATATTTGTTACTCAAATTCCTTCAAGCAAAGTGTAAACTACGCATCAGTAAAATATTTAATCTTAGCAGATACATTTGGATATAAAGTATATTAATGTTTGGTATATTATTAATTTGTTAATACATTAACATTGTTTCGTGAAAAGCACTGTTCATAAAGTAGATAATTATTGCGAAAGTAATAATAATCGTTTGAAATTTATTTTGATTGTACTTATCTAGAGATAACATATTTATATTATCTAACCTGTGTTCCAATTGCAAAGTGCTTTATACTGTTTACAACCTGAATGGCTGCGTTTGGCTGAGCATTTAATTCTCTTGTTTTTATCTCGATTTACGTTGTTACATAGATTGTTGTAGATACCCTACGTTGTTACCCATTTAGCCTACCCTAAAACGTAACACCCAAGAGACACGTAGGCTTTATACCGAATTTAGAGTTCGTAGGTGTTTTGGTTTCAATGATATACCGTTCCTTACATTTTCTCTGTTTTGGGGGTTTATTGTAACTTTCGTAGATAAACATTGGAATTAATTGTCAAAAATGTTTTCTAAGTGAGCACCTACCACCGAAGCGAAATCACTACCTACCTACCAAATTGCAGATCTGTTCGCATTGTAGTTCAAGATTTTATAATGTATGAGTCAATGATGTTATAGATTGTAATTTAATTTCTATTTAATATAATGACGTGTTTTCGGAAAAGTATTTTTATTTACAACCTAACAAATAAACATAAACATGGCGTAGCCATTTCTTTCAATACGAGTATAAATAACATCAAATATGAATTATACTATGGGATATAAATAATGATTATAATGTTCGAATCCGTATGAAGAACATTGATGTTTTGGAAAACGTTTATTTAAGGCTATGCTAACCCATTTTATTCTATACACAATTAAAAAATATGTAGTATGATTTGATGTTCTTCAACTCAACTTTTGTTTTAGTAAGCTGTTTTTAGTTTGTGACTCAAATTATGTACTCACAAAATGTTAAGCATGTTAACTAAAACAATATTTTAGTATAAAAAATATGTAATATATACTATCAATAGTACAAAATACAAATACCAAGAAGAATACTAGAAGAAATAATTTAAAGAATCATTCAATTAATTCCAGCTAGGAAAGGCTTAAAAGAGACGATTCAAAAAAGGTTTATATTGTACAGGATTAAAGTAAAATAAAAGTTTGGAAGGAGAAGGATTTTTCACGATGAAATTATTCTTAGCAATCTCGAAAATGATGATAAATATATACTGTATATAAATTATAAACGAGGGTTTCACTAACTAAATACAAAATCACAATTTTTGTTTAGAGTTGATTTTAAAAGTGTATTAAATTGCATTCATTTGGTTACAAGATCAGTAAATGAGATAAAGTATAATCTAGAAAATAAAATATACGAGAAAAGTTCAAAATAGTTGCGAAAACTATATCCTGTGAACGTTAAAATAAGTCAAACAGAGTTAAACAAACGAATACTTGATGTTGAAAGGATAAGTCGCACACAGACATAAAGAACGTTTGTTGAAACTGTAATTAATCTTTGTATGGAAAACGTGTTGCTAAGTGTAGTGTAACTAAATCGGAAGCCGGCGGGTACGAAGTATCATGAAAATTTGTCTAGTTTGAATTAAATTAAAATCAGGCAATTATAAATGATCTGGGCTTTTCTTCTAAATCACGTAAAAAAAACTTTGTATCTACTTCAGAATAATTTTTGTTTGTGAGTTCTATGGCACGATTTGTTTTAGAAGATGGCACTACAGCCCGAGTTCCTCTTTATTAAAGTTGGAATCTTTTATTGTACTCTGAGTTAAGATTTTAAATAATAAATTGTATTTGGATGGGTTGATTTTGAACATTATTGAAATTTACCTAATCCATTTAATTGGCGGTAGTATTTTGTACAATATGGTACCGAAGGCCTACTATTATATAGTCTCAGACTGGACTGAACGGTCACTTCCCGGTATTGTACTGGGTCGTTCTGCAACTGTTTGTTGGTACTTGACTAGAATAACAATCACCTGTCATTAAGCTCGACAGATCGTGACGGACATTTCCAAATGTAGTTTTTTCCTTTATTTATGTAACCTGTACCACGATAGTTCAATCAGTTTTTTCAGTTGGAAAATAGCTGATACAAGTTTTAAAATTTGAAATCCAACATCGCTGTAATATATCATAATATTAGTGATGTGGTCGTTTCTGAAAGAATGTTCAGCTATGAAACATGGATACATAATTGACATGATTCTGTCAAAAATGTATTCATAACCTAATTGTCAGTTCTCAAATGTATTTGTCAAAATGTTAATTCTCAGAAAATTCGTGCACTTTGAATAAAGTTCAAGTGTCAATTTTTGGTTAAAAATCGTTAACTTGTTACTTATAAGACATGTTTTTGTTTTGTTTATATATTTCTATTGCCACTCTTACATGGAGTTCAACAACTCATTTGTTGCAGATGCATTTTAAAGTCTATACACTTAAGACAAGCCAAAATAATTTTGTGGCACGATGTCACTTTATGATGCTTCTTTTGTATTCACTTCCATCCTAACTCTTGCGTTTTGTTTTTAGTCGTACATTTTGGTAAAAGGAAGTATATTTTTAAAGAATTACTTGCATTTCGTTCTCTTTGCAGCTGATTTATTTCAGATTTTGTTTACATAAAGTGCATGAATTTTAATATAATCTATTTAATCCCTTTAATTTGTAACATAAATAGTCCATAATTTTGTAATTTGTATATTGAAAGTTTTTTACAGATATTTTGACATCTTATTTGTTATTAAAGATTACAAAGTTTGAGCAGTAAATGTTTATTACAAACAATTTGGTTACTTTTCCTAATTACGTATAATTTCTAAGAAATTAACGTCAAATTCTCTTTATAAATATTAATAGTCACCTGTCTGTTTCTATCAATGACGAAGGAATTCTCCATACTTCCATTTAAATATTTTTTAAATGCCGTATATAAAGATAAATATAACTCAGCCTATGAATAAGTTATTGTTCAGATAAGATAACAGGCTTAACTCACGCTGTAAATGTTTGGTTAAAAAACATTCATTTTTTACTTATAGAACATGTTTTTGTTTTGTTTATATTTTTCTATTTACACTTTGACACAAAACAAAACACACATTAAAGTATCTCTTCATTACTTCTAATAAACGCTATTCAAATGCTGATTGCTTTGAAATGAAACAATAGGTACGAATTTCAATGTTTAGATACTTTGGTTTCCGTCTTATACACGCCATTTTGAAAAAATTCATTGCTCTTCATATTTAGTACTATTTAAGATCAACTCTTCTTCAACTTATATAAATATTATTTTTATTTATTTATTTTATTTTAAAACTACATACTAAACATGAAACCCTAAATAAAATCTTGACATTATAAAGAGATGTAATTACGAAATACCTCATCATATTTTGAAGTTTATTTCGCTGTTGGAAACTTATTTCTTAACGAAGATCATAGTCTATGAATTATTATAAAGAGAAAAGTTTACCTAGGCATCTTTCAAACAATATTACAAATATTGTTACCAAATCCCATTTGTGTTAAACTGTCCTATCCCAGGAATAATTTACTGATCTACTTAATATCTCTAGTGATGTAAAGAGTCCATAAGTTACGATTACATCACGCTTCAAACAGCTGCTTGTTTGTTATAGCAGATTAATTTCATTACTACTAAACCAAATTGTATTGCTTAAATAACTCTGATTCACAGACTAACGTATACATGTCGTGTTGATTTTATTTATTGTACAAAGTTGTACAACAACCTGTAAGTTGTGGGGTTAGGTAAAATATTGTACGTTACTAGTAATAACAGCTTCTTTACATCACTCGGGTGTAAACACAGATGTAAAGAAGCAGTTACCACACTTGTAACGTAAATGTCTATTACTTCACGTGAACAATGTAAATAACAGATACCTCATTACAGATAAATTCAGTACACAAATTTCGAATAACTTACTATTATAATAATGAACTATCAGTAGTCTTATCGATCAAGTGCGAATTTTGTTGATGATATTGCAATATAAAGTGATTGTTTTGAAAATATTAACATAATTATTATTTACTAAATTATACTTAAAAATGATTAAAACTTAATTTTTTGAAAATGTATGTCCATATTTTAAAAGATCACTACTTGAATTAGGGTGAATATATTGAGACGATTTTCTCTTAAAATGAAGAACAAAAAGAATTACCCTAAATTATCCTAAATTTCACCCCTTAGCAGAACGTGATAAAACGTAAAACTGGTCTATTTTCTTTTTTTTATATGTATCTTATAATAAATAAATGTAAAAAATTTCAGCTTTCTATCTTTAAGGAAAGTATAACAAACAATGTTTATTGTTTTAGGGGTTGTTTCAACCCTTAAATGCCAAATATTTTCAAATCTTTTCTTAGTCTGAATCTAGCCAATATGAGCAATATGTGTACCAAATTTCACGTTCCTAGGAAGTATAGATTTTTAGATACATAACAAACAATATTTATGGTTTTAGGGGTTGTTTCGACCCTTACAGGATAAATATTTAAAAATTCTTTCTTAATGCGCCTTTAGTGCCTATGACAAAATACGTGCACCAAATTTCACGTTCCTAGGCGGTAGGGTTTTTGAAATATATAACAAACAATATTTATTGTTTTAATGGTTGTTTCAACCCTTTCAGGCCAAATATTTTAAAATCCTTTCTTAGTTTGCTTCTAGCCCGTATGAAAAATGCGTGTATCAAATTTCACGTTCCTAGGAGGTGAACAAACCATATTTAGTGTTTAGGGGTCGTTTCAACCCAGAGACCAAATATTTTAAAATCCTTTCTTAGTGCGCCTCTAGTGCCTATGAGCAATATATGTAGCCTACCAAATTTCAAGTTCCTAGGTGGTACGGTTTTTGAGATACTGTGATCAGTCAGTCAGTCAGTGAGTGTGTGGGTTTTCGACTTTGTATGTAGTGATTTGTAAATTGAATTTATTTTGTCAGACTTCTATCACAAGATAACATTTTCGCAAGAAAATCACAAGATTCGTATAACATTTTTGCCCGATGTTCTCACTGTTCTACTTCATTTTAAGGCCAAAACTGCCACAGTACGTTTAATCTACATAAGGTAGATTGTAATTTTTTTTTAATACTGGCAGTTTTCAATAATTTTGTATATATTAAACAATATGGTGGAAGTTAAATTTAATAATGATGTTGTTTTACTTTTATGTTTTAATAAATGTTGACTTTCAGTTTGTCGAACCAAATTAATATTAATGAACTATTTTTAGGATGCCCTTTTCTTCAATAACTGTCAGTGGTATGTTTTTCTTGGCGAAAATAGTGATCGTTTCCAATACAATAACCGCTTTGTACGATTTATCTAAGCTAAATGTATTAAAAATAAATACTAACTGATTTTAAAATAAAATCACTAATGGTAACGATTATTTAGTGACACAGACATATCTGCCAATCAAATTACTTCCTGCCATAATGGAAATATAGCTTACTTCAAACTTTCTCTCCCAGCTGATTTACAGATGTTTTAACGTCCCAACAGCTGATTATTTATTAATTTTAAAGTCTACTTTTAACATTATCTAATCATCCATCACGGAATGGGTCATGACTTGACCCATAATTTACATACTGACTAGGAAACATTCTTTCATTTTGTCCGACAACATTCCTGTCCCTGCCTCAGTCACAAGTTTTTCCCATTTATAGGAGAGGTTTAGTAAGTAACGCGCAAAAAATTAATCACTTGACCAGTTAATAACTGACTACTTGCAATATGTTTGAAAAATCGTTTATTTATGTTTACTTTCGCATTTTCATATTTATAAGTGAGTTGATCTTAGCAATATGTCACCCTCATTTTTTAAACTTATATTAATATAATTGTATATTAAAAACATTTATCCACGATTGAAGAAAAACATATCTGTAAGCATATACTTATATTTAGTGACCTTGTAGCTATGGAGAGCTATGAAGCATAAGGTTCCCTGTTAGAATACGAGTGAAGGTCGTTTATGTTGTTGGAATCAACAAGAATTACACAACACGTATTTTTTAGTTAAAGCTTACAAAATCTATAAACTGTATTATGTTTTAATTTGAATTAAATTCTAGCAGGTAAAACCCTTCGGTAAATCAAATAATTTGTATAAAACAAAATTGTAATTATAGAAGACTACTTCCCGTCGGTGATTATCGCATAAAAATAATTATGTGTAATAAGTCATTTATGTATACATTTTTTGTCGATTACTTTTTTGGAGTCGGCAATGGTGGTCATAATTGTTTGTGTCAAAGTTAAGTATGCACATTGTTTAGTTAGATATTAGTATAATAAAAGCTACTTATCACAAAAACTTATAATGCCAACTGTGTTTTCATTTTATTTTTTATTATTTTTCTATTCTGTTAAAAAATACATTGAACTATTATTGACATAAAGTACAAGAAACACTTTTAAGTGTTGCAATAATTTGAGCTTTCTTCCTGTTCCATAAACTCACATAGTAAAATTGCTTACTGAGAAATGATCTTCGTACTTCTATTTTTGTTAAATGGGTATTTGTCACTATTATTTTCACTAATATACTGTTTTACATTTCTTATAATATGTGCCCACTGTTCCGTACATAAAGCAAATATTGGTTTATATAGAGAGAGTTAGGATACTTTTGAAAGTACAGGACATGCATAAACCTTAAATGAATTAGCTTCTTTAAGTCACGTCGGCTTTAAAAAAAAAATGAATTTACGTAAATGGTAACCATATCATGAAAAAGGAGTTTTTCTTATGCATTTTTTTCCTAATTCAACCTTTAGAAACTGCAGCTCATACAAAAGTGTAAAGTTCACACTTAATAGTTACAAAAGAACATAAATGTTAAGTTTTAAAAAAAAATATTTAACCAACTTTGACATAACAAAATACAAGGTCACTAAAATGTAGGAAACCTTTAAACAAATTTGTTATATACCTATGTATTTAAAATTGTATCAAGAGTAGAAAACCCAATTTTTTTCTTGATCGAATAGTACTACTCTAAAAAAAATCTAAAGTCGAATAACTGAAAAATGCATCCAAAAACTCAACCTTCCAGTGGCTGTTTAATCGCATTGGAAGCCTGTCTTCTATTTAGCAACAATGTAATAAATCAAGTACTCAAATTCCTAAATGTAACAGGATTCCGAATTAATATTGGTTGTAACACCCTGTTTTCTCTGCATCAAGTAGTACCACTTTCAAAAATATTTAACAAACAACAACCGAAAATGCACCATAAACATTCTAATAATTTCTCAACCAAATTGGAACCACTCTATCTTTTAATTAACCGAGTAAACTGCCAGTAAAAAATCTGGAAATTGGTTGACCGTGTAGGCCAACCCTAGAACTTCCCGCTTAGTTTGAATTTTAAACGCTTAAAAATGAGTTTATTTGTTAAAATACAAAAAAAAGAAAATTTGTGAATTTTTAAACAACGATAACTTTTGAATGCGTCGTTTGATTTTAATTTTTAAAAAAGCATTCTACGCAGTTTTTAAAGCACAAAAGGAAAATGTACAGGTTTATATTCATTGGTTGATAAATCTGGAAGATATGTTAAAAAAATACCAAAAAATACCAACAAAACAAAAATTTGTTAATTTTTAAACAACGATAACTTTTGAATGCGTCGTTCGATTTTCATTTTTAAAAAAGCATTCTACGCAGTTTTTAAAGCACAAAAAGAAAATGTACAGGTTTATATTGATTGGTTGAGAAATCTGGAAGATATGTTAAAAAAATACCAAAAATACCAAAAAACGAAAATTTGTGAATTTTTAAACAACGATAACTTTTGAATGCGTCGTCCGATTTTCATTTTCAAAAAAGCAGTCGACGCAGTTTTTTAAGCACAAAAAATGTATACACGGTTTTATTAAGATTTTTTCGCACGCTTTAAAGTTATTTTTAAAAAACATAAAAATTTCAAAAAAAAAATAGGTTATTTTTTTTAATTTCTTCGGATTGGCTCGATGGATTAACTCTCAAATCTAATCAGATCTAAGTTTTGATACACCCTTTCGAATGACATGTCGTAGAATTCAATCGGTTGATTCGTTTTTGAGAAACTGTACGACAAAAATTTATTTACACACATACATCCACACACACACCCCCACACACACACACCAACACACACACACGGTCGGACACCTCGGCGGGAATAGTCAGAATGGCTTCCTGGGACCTCAAAACGTGGAGATTTAATGAAAACTCGACTTTCGAAAATCGGACCAAAATCAATAACTTCCCTTTATTGGTAGCGGGAAGTTAAAAACAATAACAATATGAAGTTATTATTATCCAAAATTAAAAATTAAATATGCATCAATTTGCGAATTTGAGTGTGCCATACCATGTACTGTTTCTAAACATTCAACCGTAATCGTTTCGATGGTATGATATCTACCCATGTTCTGTGTGTATGTTTTGTACAGTTATTTCTGGTTTCAATTTGTTGACAGTGGTATAATTTTATTCAAGCAAAGGAATATTTTTTCTCTTTTGATCAAAATTGTGGTTCGTTATTTTGAATGCAGCTATAAAGGTATTCGTAACAGGTTGGCTTTATTATTCGTAACAACTATAAAGGTGTATGTTGTCTTGCCTTAAAGATTATGGATCACACAAAGCGTGTTACTATTTAAAGTATCTAAATTATCCTCTGGCCCATCTTTTAAGAAGGGGTTAAAATTCAACATCACGCCGAAAGCTAGAATAACTTAGTTGTCTTGAAAGTAAATTTGTAACTGTAATTATTTTAACTTTATTGGAGCAGTTTCCACACATTTGATTCACTCAGGATATAGTTGTTGAAATGTTTTTTTCGCAAATATTTATTTCTTACTTAAGATCAAAACATTGGTGTTGAACTAGATAAATAGTACAATAACGTTCAAATCATGTAAAATATTATATATACGGTATCAGTAAACAATTGATCTAAATTCATAAAATATTTAAAATATTCAAGATATTTAACGACAAACTTAGACATCCATAGTTAAAACTGCAAAAATGTTGAACCAATATTGTTTAAACATAGTCTAAAACCTTCTCAAATGAAGGATCTACGTTTAAGTAGAACGACCCGACGACACTGATATCGGATTAAAGGCTCTCTATTTATAAACGAAGAGAAAAACAGTTATACGAAGTTGTTGCATATAGAGATTATAGAACGTTTATTTTGTAAACAAAATGAAGACAGCCAAAGTGCTCAAGCCTCAAATTTTGTCTTGACTAGAAAGAATATTAGATATACAGTTTTAACATTTGAGACAAAATGTTAAGATCCCAACGTTTACAGTTGGACAAGCAAACCTCACAAAACATTTTCCAGAGATAAGTCACAGACATGCCCAGAAACCGGTTGCTTCCTTAATCAGTTAACAACTCTGGCTAGACTTGACTTTGTGTACCCAAGTGTTTAATCTTCGACTGAGTGGTTTCAGTATAGCTAACAGGGAGATTCTATTTCTAGCTGGAAGAATATTTACAAAACTAAGAAATATTAAACAAAGTGTTAAGTTTTTTGCAGTAAAGTTTATGGAAAAGTGTTTTACTAAAACTAATTTTAAGTCTTGATATTGCAGTCATTTAATAAGATACGCACTTTTAATGCTCCCAAATCCGTAAAGATTAGTACCGTGCTCAGTCTTAAGATGAACACATTTCTCGAAAATAATAAAAATAAATAGTAGAATAAGTTATTGTTGAACAAAATAGTATTTCTGTTACCTTGACATCTATAACAGATATTCCAAGTTATTTTGTACACTAAGGGCGTACAAATGATTCGGCTATAGGTTTTCCATAGTCACGTGATGTACTAAGTTAGTTAGTACCTTAGGTCCTTATAATTCATAAACTTATATTTACTCTCAAAAATGTTGATTGTATACAATTTAGACGCTACTTATTACGAATAGTACGAAAATACTAAACAATAATAACGCGAGAGATGACATCATTATACCAGACCCAGATAACATTTAGAAACTTTTACTTCTTTTACTTTTGTATCAATTTAAGTTTAACTGGAATCGTTAAATTAATACAAATTTACAAATAAATAAACGAAACTATTAAGGATTTACATAGAACTAACCTTACTACACCCTCTGCAACTTATTCTATATTTTCGTTTTGGATGTTCTGTTACAATTTTGCAAACGCTTCTTTAGTTTTATACTGTGATTTGTAACAAAAAAAAAGTACGAACAACAACAAAGATCTTCCACAGAACCAAAATACAATATCTTAGATATCTCTCTGGTTGTTCGTTGATATCTCTCTACGATCTTGTATTTTGGTTCTGTGAAGGTTTGTGCGATGGTTAAAATCAATTCATTAGGATTCACCCCAATTTCTTGTATACTAACGCATACTTTACAGGTTTATATAAAAAGTTTAATAATTACAATTTCTTGAGAAAAGAAACAATCAAACGAACCCACACTTCAGACTCAAACATAACAATAGGAACTGATAAGAGTCGTACCATAGTTACAGAGGCATTGTACTTTATCAACCGAAAGATTCCATCCTTCTGAATATTTTAAGAAAGTAGGTCTGTTGGGTTCATTCAATAATCTACTTCAAACAGAAGGAGTTAAGAATGAAAATCAAGTATTTCAATGACCACTGCTATTCAACCGGTTTACATCAGGTAACGACGAACCCTTCTAAACATGTCGACTGTCCTCACAGTCCGTTATAATTTACTGACATGGAGAAATGTGTTACAAGAAAGTACACTGAGCTTTTTTGGACACAGATATTTTACATTCGGTGATGGATTTTCTTCACACAGGAATTGGCAATGCTGATTCGAAGATAGACTTTAGAGTTAACCGGTACGTTGGACAACCTTAGATTCAACACAATCCGCTGTAATAAGGGCATTTTTGTTGGACTATATATAAATGTAATCAATATTTTAAAATTAAATTATTTCCATTGTTGTGGAAAATAAATGCAATACTGTACGTATATAATATACATTTCTTCTTTCTGGTATTATTTTAAGAAGTTAGTTGCTTGCTATTCACTCTGTTTTATTTGTGTATGAATAATCTTGTATTATAATAAACGGTATCAGTTAACTGACACAAACTTTCTCCCAACTTACTGTAGTCAAAATAATATTGTTTTTAATCATTTTATTTACTACTTTTTAGAACAAAAAAAAAATTCTACCTACGTCAATCGTATAAAAAAATTATTGTCCCAGGCGGGATTCGATCGCGCGACCTTTGAATTACTGGCCATGTTCGCTACCGTTGTTCTACCCCGTGCGGCCGTGACCGCGATGCTAGATTGACAACATAAACTTGTTTATTTTTTAACATTTCCCCATAATTATAAAACGCCGAAGTTTTGATAAAAGCGGGTGGTGTCATTTTGTTTGGCATCTTAAGCACTATAAATACTGAAAATTTGATCAAAATCGTTAGAGCCGTTTTTGAGAAATTTGCATTTTTGTCATTTTGTATGGGTTTTTAGAGGTAAATTACCCTTAAAAATTAAAAATTCCAAAAAATGAAAAAAACTCCTGGAGATATTAGGGTTTAGTAACTACATACCAAATTTCATGAAAATCGGACCAATAGTGTCCTCTCTGGTCGTGTATACATACTGACACACTGACAGACAGACACCACGTTAAAAACACTTTTTTGGGTTCAGGGAGCACCAAAACAAAAAATTCCACTAAAAATATTTTTGGGTTCAGGGAGCACCAACACAGATAATTGCACTAAACAATTTTTTGGGGTTCTGGGAGCACCAAAACAGATAATTCAACTGAAAATTCAAATTCGAACATTTTTACGAAAACAATACTTTCTCCATATACTACGTATAGGGTGGAGAAAGTAAAAAGGTGAATACAGATAAGTATATTATATTTATTATAGTCAAAATTATATTACAATGACAAAATTTCACGAGATAGATCGTCCACATTATTGTAATATTATAATTCATTCTATAAAATAAGTCGTAAAATTAAAATGTCAACAGGTGTCAACAAAATGTAAATTAAAAGTGTTTAAACACTATAGAAGGACTTGGAAAAGTTATGAAGATAGAAATACGTCAATAGACTTAAGTTGGTGTTTCATTAAATTAATACAATACCATTACATTAAAACAACTAATTCTTAATTTGTCAGTTTTCACCAAACCTGTTGTAATTAACTAATTGTTGTGGTACATATTTTAATTGAGAATATATTATGTACTTCGGAAACACTGATAGATGTCTGAGAGTATACTTAAATTAAGTAAACTAGATTGTGAAAAGTGGAATTGACAAAGAATTTCAAAGAAATAACCTGGATGATTATAGGTGTTTAAGGGCCCCCTCCTTCATTGAGGTAAATAGCCCATCCACTGAGTTCTTACAGTTGAAAGTTATAGACCTATTTCTTGTTTGTGATATAACATCTCAAAGTAAAATAAAGAGTTTAGTGTGTGAGGCATCGTTTACGCGGGGATATTTGTTCTGTAAACATTGATGTGTTTGATTTATAATTTATGTTGTACTGTATATATTGTTAATTCTGAAATTTGTAGAGCTTATTCTACGTTCCGTATCTTATTGTATTGTCTTCGCTTTAGTCGTTTATTATTACTTACTAGATATTTTTATCTGAATATGCACAAATTGTCATAAATTGTTTTTGCAAAAATGCTACATTTTTGTTGAATACCCACCCCCCACAAGTTACATTATTACTAGAACTTTCATTCCGATAAGTTGGCTGCAGTGTGTGCAGTACCACCACTCAGTTCGGTAAAACATCTGTTAGTACGTGTTCCGTCATGGGAAGGATGTGTGCGCATGTGTAGATACTATAGTGGTGGCAGATCAATTCAACAGATGGACGGTAATATGAAATCTTCAAATTTTCATTTTAATGTAGCATAACAATAAATTTCACATATTTCAAATAAACCATACTATATAGCTAAAAACCCACTTTAAAATGCATGTGTTTCTTTATTAAATGTGTTTCTTTATTTTATTCAATTTGTTTCATTTTCGCTCAGTCCAGAAAAGAAATAAAGACCAAATAACTTTTACCAGGAAGTTTGTATTTATTATTTTACTTTTCAATACTTTTATTCAAACGAATTTATCTATATAAATTATTTGCACACCACATTCAACAAAATTACTTAGACATCTGGGTTTACTATTGCTAAGAATAAAGATTAACTTTAAGTTAAGGGATCACAATAGTTGTATAAATACTCCAGTAGACGCGATACAGTTGTTGGAAAACACATTCTTACAAATTAATGACGGACTTATTTTTAGTTTTAACCATCAGTAGGCCTAAATTTTGTAGAAAACACCTATAAAAAACAAAATTAATTATGACGATTTCTTTTTTTAAATCAATTCAACTTAAAATAATGATTTTCTTCCTTTTTATAAACAAATATATTTAAGTTAAATTTTAAATTTTCTATTTTTATCTGAAACAAGTCAGGCAGATTCATGAACAAATTTCCAAATATTACAACAGTAATATTATCTTAATCCATCAAGATAATGGAATATTGAAGACGGTAAGTTCTAAATTTAATAATTAGTTTATCTTAAATATTTTATCAAAAATTTATAAGATTTCAGAGGGCTGTGTGAGACTATTTGTCCTGGTATTGCACACCCTTCATTAATACTTTTTACATATCTAATAAATAATAATATTATTTTTTGTTTCGTTTAAAAAATTTGTGTTTAAATATTGAAAAGTAATTTCTTTAAAGTGTACATTCTTGTGATGTGTGTTGATTTAACAGTTATCTTCACTTAAAAGTTTACTCCTTTTTTGTATTTCTTTTCTTTCGTGCTATTCACTCCCATTCCCTGCATACGTGACCTATTGGCATGTTTAACATTAAAGTTTCATAGTTTTTAAACATTACAATTACTACAATTAGTCTAAGGGGTTGCTACTCCTGTACAATAAATATAAATTTAACTGACTTGTCTGCTCTGAACATGAGAATCTTATTTCCACAAATCACATCAAAATTAATTTTCAATACAGTCACTAAATTGTGTTTGTTAATTTAACCTAAGTATATACAGTATTTATATACTAAAATCAAGCATTAGCGAAGTATTGCCTGGTGCACTAGTTCATAAATATAGGCCTACGATAAGGTAATACTGCAACAACTAGTGTTCAAATATGATGTAAAAAACCTAAATGTGCTTCTGTGTCGAACACAAATGCATTGTTATAAAATTTAATCGAATCTTTAAACATATGCAATATTTAAACAATGTTTATTAGACCAAAATTCATAAATAATTTGGCCTTAAAGTTCAATTTTGAATTTTCTATTACGATTGTATATAGTTTCTTTGCTTTTGTGTTGTGTTCCCATTTATACTAATGCTTGAAAACAGTAGTACGCCTCAGTCTGTTATATTCTAAACACCTCGTTGCCAGTAACAGAAGTAACAATGTATATGCACAGATTATAATTTCACAGATTACCATGTGTGCTGTATTGTTAAGTTGCCATGTTATGCGCTAAGTAAATGGTTTGCCGAAACAAAATATTTATCATTCTAATGTGGCATAGTTAGTCAATCCCAAGCTCTGGTACAACAGACATTGACAAACTAAGTCCCTTCTTCGAATTCCCTTAGCATAATCTCTACGTAAACTCAGTGAAAATAATATAAGTGTGTGTGTGTGTGTGTTTTATAAGTTATATGTATTTATCAACGAATGTAGTAATACATTATTTACAATAAACTACATAACACTGTTAAGTTTTATGATTTTATTTTTTTATTTTTTATTATAATCACAAATCGTACACGTTAAAAATTCATAGGAATAAAGCCAACTAAACGAGGAAACGTTATAAATGTCTGGTTAACTTGCACGCGAGGCTAGTAGTAAATTGGGAAAGTAACAATAGATAGCTTTCTGTGTTCAAAGAAATTTGTTTGGTCGTTTCAACTTAAAGTTGTCATCCTTAGTATCAGAGACGCATGAAGTTACGGAAGTAAATATTTTGTATCTGTTTACATAAATATATTTAAATTCAATCCCTTGTTCCACTACTTGTAAATCAGAACACTACACACAGTAAACATAGCAACCGATGTTAAATATTTATACGGAACTAAAAGTAAAACAGGAACAGCTGATACTGAAGTATCGCACCATGAATTACTCATGAGAATTCCCCTTAGTAAACACAGCTGAATTAGCAAATATGTATGGGCACTGATGGATGTAAAGCGATGCATATTAAGGACTGTTTATGTTAATAGTTCCCTAGTAGACTAGACGAGTTTAGCTAAAGTGTTTGCAATTCATTGGCAGGGAAATGATCGCGATAGAGATAAAAAAAAGGCACTAAATAATGTGAATAGTGTAGTGGTTGCTCTGGACTAACTGCTTTCGTTTATTTTTTGTACCTTAGCCTTTTTATAGTATCAAAGGGAAGCGGCTTACATCAAAGAACATTTTTCTTCTTAAGGTTTTTATTTACTGCTTGGATATTATTTGCCCTCTCCTATTCCTCATTTGTAAATATTTTGTAGGTTACCTTTTCATATTAATACAAATTTAAACCAGATTTCTAGATGTTCATTTATAGTTAATAAACATGTGTGTGAACCGCAATTTTATTAAAATATTTCAATTAGGCATAGGCAGACAAGTTTTAGAGGAAATGGGGAAGGAGTAGTGGTCAAACCCGTGCTTGTCCACTGCTCCACCACCTTCGATAGTCAACTGGTATACAATGAACACAATAAGTCGCCTGAATAACATTTTAGAAATAATAGTGTTTTTATATTTCAAAATGATGAAATGCCATATTAAATTGTAAAAGTACAATTTTTTGTTTTCGAGTTTGAACTGCTTTAATACATTGTTTAATAAAAATAGATGTTGAATTAATTCAAAACATAAAACGCAAGTTGATTAAAAACTAACGTGAAAAAATAATTATTTAATTGTTTCGTTTCCTTTAAAAAACAAAATGTATTATTTTTAAAATTATTATTTTTAACTGAAAAAATGTAAAAAATGTTTTTAAATGTTATTTGACTTTATATATCAACATTTTGTTTATTTAATATGTTCTGGAATATGTGGTATAAATCAAATTTTAAAATGATTGGTTTTAGTGGCAGGAATTTTCAAATTATTGTACGTAACTAATTATTTGAATACGTAGGTAAATTTTACTATTTGTGTGGGTTTAAATGAAATTAGAAGTATGTTTTATTTTAAGTTTATCATGTTTAAATTTCTAAAACCGGTTCTTCAAAGTTGCGCATCGCAAATTAATTACAACATTTGAATTGTTTGTGTGATACATTGTTGACATTATGTTTGTGTCTGCAGTTGAAAAGGTCTCGATAAATAAACCAACATTTGAAGAAACTCTCTACTGTTATAACCTGTATCCATCCATATCACGGCAAAGTTTTTATAATTACGAGTTTTTGAAGTTGGTATAGTTAAGTTTGTAATATTCAGATTGACTACATATTAATTTGTTTCTTATATGAATACCTTAAGGAATAAATCTAAACAAGTTTGTTGTTTATCTTAAACTAATGATTTGCGCACATTTAACGTCAATTGAGTATTTCTATTTTTACAAACATTCACTACTGTTATCAGTTGCATAAAAAATATTTTTTTAAGTCGAAGCAATGTCTAATGTTAAAAAAATCAGTATTAGCTTTTTCATGCATCTGAGATGAAAAATCTAAATACTGATAATTGTTGTGTTTGAACGTAACATTACAGAATATGCTCACTATTTATTTTACAAAATATTTGTTTTGTAAGTGTTGTGTAGCATTGGGTCTAGACATCTAGTTATTAGCACTCGTCCGTGTAACGACTTCTGATAAACTGATTCATAATTAATCACGGACAGACCGATCACTAGTAGCGATTTTTTTTGTTGAAAACATATAAATAATTACTATTACAAATGTGAACACAGTTTTTTAAGAGTGGCAATGCATGACAATTATTCTCAAATTCCGTATGTCAAGCATTAGATTGTTATAAATAAAATCTATAAAACATTTTACATTTCGGAGAGGGGCAGGAATTACAATATTTTCTATAACTGAACTTGGAGAAAATTTTGTTTTACGAGAAATATTGTGTACTTTATGACGTCACAAACATGACACATGTGATGACTCACAATTTGTGGACATCGTACAGAACGAGTAGAGGTCCGGTGCAACTGTTCAGCAAGGTACTTACTACTGGGTTTCTTATAGACACGAATTACAAGTAATAATTCTATCGTACACAACCAGAGGCTCAGGTAAAATGAACAGAGTCAAATCGTTGCGCATGTTAGATTGATTACAATACTTTTCAAATATATAGAGTGGTAATAAAGTTCTTTTTCCTTCCACCTCAACTTTTATATGAACTTAAATATAACAAACCGTTTTGGGATTGTTAGCTAGTTTTGGAATTGTCAGCTAGTTTTTTAACTGTCAGTTTTTTGGGAGGATTGTCAGATATTTTTACGACTGTCAGCTAGTTTTGGCACTGTCAGCTAGTTTTGGAATCGTAAGCTAGTTTTGGGATTGTCAGCAGTTTTGGAATTGTCAGCTTTTTTAAATTGACAGCTACTTTTGGTAATATCAAATTGTTTAGGTTGGGATTGTCATCTAGTTTTGGAATTGTCAGCTATTTTGGGTATTGAAATTTCTTTTATAATAATTTTTAATTTTGACTCGTTCCCCAGAATGGACAATTTTTAGCTCAACATTTTTATTTTTTTTATTATACTGTATAAAATACCAAAAGTATTTAAGAAACTTAGGGCAATGATTCGTTATAATACGAATTGTTTTAAAGGAAAATAGTGATTTTATAGTTATAAAATTTTGTGGGCCATTTTGGTTGGATTCATTTATAAAATATATTTAATTCTCCATTTTGTGAATTTTAAAACTCCAAACTGTAGTAAAATAAACATCAGGTGACGCAGCCAACAGTCCCAAATGGGGTTTGTTCAAATT
The DNA here is from genome assembly GCA_018207615.1 of Philaenus spumarius. Lineage (NCBI taxonomy): Eukaryota > Metazoa > Arthropoda > Insecta > Hemiptera > Aphrophoridae > Philaenus > Philaenus spumarius. The sequence continues at coordinate 123,864 of JAGFPH010000244.1, read as the reverse complement.
AAGTTCTTACGGAAGTTAAAGAGGGAAGTATTTATTAACAATGTATAATGTTCAACCTTTTCTTGAGTACTCCAGACAAACATACTGTAACTGTGTTAGTCCATGACAAAACCCGTTAATCTATATATATAAAACTAGGGGCTCTGCCCCTGGACGCTTCGCGTCCCAACCCCGCCTCGGCCTTCGGCCTCAGATGGCTGCTTCGCTTCGCTCGCAGTTGGAAAATTCGCTAAAGAATCTAGTTAATCTTTGGATCGTTCGTACATAGTTGATCGAAAAAATCGTTTCCGCCCAAAAGGTGTTTCAAAAATTAAAAAATGTTAATTCTGGCAATTTTCCCAAGAGTTTCTCGTCGAGAGCTTTAATTCAAGTATAAGGTTGATGGGGTTCCGATTACGGGAAGTGCCTAGTAATTATTGTCAGTGAATCAGTGAAATCGTCTAGCTTTAAGGATGTTTGGCGGAGCCTCACTTCTCGGATGAATAGTGGCTAAATGGATGATTGGATTTTAAATCTGATGAAAAATCGTTAGTCTGAAATTAAATTTTCTACAACTTTTGTATTTAACATTTTTTGCTGCTATCTCTTACCGTTTTCTTACAAAAGGCGCTCAAAGTAAAAAATGAAAAAATTTAAAAAATCTAAAAAATCTTTCCCGCCCAAAAGGTGCTTCCAAAATTAATGATAAATTCTGGCAATTTTTCCAAAAGTTTCTCGTCGAGAGCTTTAATTCAAGTATAAGGTTGAGGGGGGTCCGATCACGGGAAGTGCCTAATAATTAATGTCAATGAATCAGTGTTACCGTCTAGCTTTATATAAGTAGATTCAATGTATGTCCGTCTGTTTGTATGTTTGTCCTTTATGCGTTACCAAACCGTCCATCCGATTGCTTTGAAATTTTGCATAGTAACACAGGTTAACCCTGGGAAGGTTTTAGGCCATTTACCGAAGTCCTAGGACATTAGGGCTACGCCCCAGTGGCCCTCAGAGTTTCAATGTTAATCTTATGGAAGGTCAATCTTAAGGAAGAAGAAGAAAGATTTCTTTTGATTTTATCAGGGGCACAAAAAACAGCTGTTCGTATGAAAAGCTTAAAACAGCTGATTTTGATCAACAACTGATTTGGATCAAAAACTGAATATAATTTTAGGTTAGGCCTACAATGAACTTTTTTTCTTTTTTTTTACAATGAACTAAAACGCTTGGGCTAATTATTAGTATCAGGTTGATTTGTCTATCCGTGCAAAGCCGGGTCGGGCCAGCTAGTGTTAAAATAAAGCAATACAATAAATTAATAACTCCTTAAATATATTAAAGGAAACGTTCTGCATTCATAGTGATACTGCTACAAAATAACTAATAATAAAGAATATAGGGATAACATTACTGGAAAGACAAAATTTTTACCATTGATATGTTTTACTCAGTCAAATATAAATATTTAACTGAAGCAGCGTGGCGCAGTGGTTAGCGTGGGTCTTTCAGTCTACTATAATTGGAATCTCTACCACAGTTTCGCATGTTGGAGCCACACAAGTTACTGGCGTCTGATTTGCGCGCTAGACTGCACCTCCATCTTGTATTAAGTACAAACGTTGAGAAAAAACAGTAATAATAATAATGAAATATAATACACTGTACATAGTTCGGGAAATGTGACGGATGTGCTAGAAACAGGTTGTGCAGTTATTTAATCAAACATTTATGATAATGCAATAATAGCCTACCTGGAAAAAATATTGTTTATTTCAAAGTATAGAAATAAAACCAATAAAATGATAAATGTTTATAAATTTATTAAAAAAAACAAATTTTTTAAACGTCAAAACTTTTTGAACTTATCTTATTATGTTTGGCATCGTTTATTAGATCTTTTAAATGTAATACAACAATATTTAAAATATTTAACTATTTTGATTTAAGACGATATCATCTAGAGCTGTATAGGCATGGTTGTGCATTTGTTAACCCATAAACAGCTAAGGAATCTTACTTGTTGCTTTTCCAATACACTTGTAGCTTATTCGTAACACAAAATCCAATGACAATGTTAATATATGCCTACACATACTTCGTGAAATACTTAGGTTCCATCGCAATTTCATAATTTTAACATCATAAATGCACAACTTATAAACGGAATATGTTGTTTAATTTAAACATTTTTGTTGGCAATCACGAAGAATTAGAGACTATAGTTTTTATCGATAACATTTTTGGCTTTGAAATTTTTTTAAAAGAAAGTATTTTGTGAAACTAACGAATTTTAAAAACTCTCCTTTAAAAAAACCGTAATTTTAAAATTACTTACAGATATTGGTTGATTATTTTTTTTCAAATTATATCTTTATAACCTCTAACCTTCATAGCTTTTTCCGTTAAAGAGATGTTATTTCTTCTCACACAATGGCGAGTAGCTTGAAAACCAAGCATTTTACGAAATATGTTAATGTAGACATTTTCATTGGTGCTGGTGTGAGGAATGAGCTCTCCTGAATTTTTGGAAGAGTATAACACATTGTTTAATATATCACTATGTAAAACGTTATTTTACTGAAAATGCGATACATAAAATGATCAAACAATATTAAAGACAGTATTTATTAAATCTCTTGCTTGATGGTTTGCTCGAAACTTAACTCATGTGCAAAGTTATTTGATTCCCATTCTAAGACCATAACATTCCATCCTTCTGACCTTACTTCATGATGGGTTTCACTGCCAACGTCATCGATAAAAATTAAGGTTTACGGCGCCATTGGTCTGACTAGACAAATCGGTTACACTTAAAAGCATTCAATGCGAAAGTGACCGAGTCATATAGTATTTACTGGTTATTCTGGTTTATACACATTTAACAAATTCATGTAAATATTAACGAACATCCAAATATGTACAATCAATAACTTGATACCAACAACTTCTAAGCGTTGTGTAAAATATGAATTATTTAAAAAATAAACTATGAACTAAAATAGTTAGATTCAGACATTATTGCGTGAATGACAACCAAGCCTGTTCTCTTCTACCTCTATCGCTCATCAGACCACTTAATACAAAGCGATTATATCCTCGAAGAATTATTATTATTTTGAAGAAAATATATTCTGCGAAGCATTTATTAACATCCGCAAGTTTTATAATGAGGTTCGGCTATGCTTCCTATTGGTATCCTTATTTCGCTTTTGTTGTTTTACTAACAACACAAACTCCAAAACAAATTATTAAGTCCACATTACGTCTGCTTGCGAACAGGTATGTTAGGAATTAAGTTAATCGTGTATAAACGATATCTTCGTCATTGTTGACTCTGCCACGGCCTTAAACTGACAAATAATATATGCAGTTTACATAACATTAGCAAAGAACAACAATGGTGACGTCACGTTACCATGGCAACGGGGTTTTCAATGAGTGACGTGTCCAGGTTCCCCTCCCTACACTCTCTCTTAATCTGCCGAGGGCCTTCTCATCACGGACCACGACTCTGACATCAATTAACATTTCTAGTTCAGTTTAGTTCCTTTTACAGTCTTGAATAGTTGTAGCTTCATGTCTGCAATGTTTATAAGCACGTGCTATATTAAAAACGTAAATAATTTACGATGTAAGTAGCCTAGTTATACAGTTTATTTAAACACTTCGTCAACTGGTCTAATTGTTTATGTTCAATTTTATATACTAGAAATGATTAGGGAGTTCATTGTAGCCTATTATAATTTCTTTGAAGTGTTAAAGGTAAATAAATTAAAGGTGCTTTACCAATTTATGGTAGGGCTCTCGAATTTTGCATACATTTAAAAACAGTTTCAGGTCTCTCTACTACTTTTCTATCTACTTAAAATTGTAAAGATTGTAAAACTATAATTTATGTAAGTTTGAAAAAAAATTAAACGGAACCATTTTAGAATTAGTCTTGTATTCGTACATTTGAGTTCAAAATGTCTGTACAGCTGACTGAATTGTGACCTAGTTATAAAGCTTGCTGATCCGCGTTTATTCTAATTGTTCGAACACATAAAAATGTTCAGTGAATTTGTGGGAAAATTGGTACCAAAAACAAATATGTCCGAATGATGTATACTGATATGTTGGGTCTTATTTAAAAATGCTTTGAAGATCTGAAAGCTTGAAAAATGTATAAAAATTTTGTGATCCGTAGTAGTTGAAATACTTTTTAAACAAAAACATATTTTTTCGCTGTAGTTTTGTTGAATTATTATTTTAGGCCAGTGGGTGGGGGTAATTTTAGATCAAAAGTTTCAGTAATTTACAATACGGCTGATTTTTTTATAAGTACACTAAAGTATGTAGATTAACATAAAAAAAGTTTACCAGTCTATCGACCACCCAAAATCGAAAAAAAATCGAAAAACGTTTTTTTTTTCGATATTCCTTAATATTTCGAGCTGGGATGAAGATAAATAAAAGTATTTTTTCAATAAAAAAGGTCATGTGTATTTCTTTCCTCCGAGCAATGGTTTGTTTGGAAAAAATCGAATTGAAACTTGACATAGGAGTTAAAATATATATTTTAAACATTTATGCTGAGTCTCAGCTTGTTATCTTGAAAATGACCCGATCTAGAGCCACTTGACTTATCAATGGGTTTCTCGATATTAGGAGTACCGGACCCACGAACTAATTTTAATCGGCTCCAGTTTAAAAAATTCGATATATTAAAATTCAGCCAATTTAGAATGAGCCAACGCTTCATATATGAATGAGATTTCAACTTTTAGTCATTTCCCCTGCTGCAAAATACATACCTGCATTATCGAATTTTTTCCAGACAAAGCATTGCTCGGAGGAAAGAAATACATATGACCTTTTTTATTGGAAAATACTTCCTCTACACGGTGGTATTTTTTATTTTTATTTGTCTTCATCCCAGCTCGAAATATTAAGGAATATCGGGATAAAATGTTTTTCGAATTTTTTCGACTTTGGGAAATCGATAGACTGGTAAACTTTTTTTTTATATTAGTCTTCATACTTTAAGGTACTTATAAAAAAAATCAGCCGTATTGTAAATTACTGCTAGTAATTGTAACCGTATTGTAAAATTACTGGTAGTTGTAACCTATACCGACTGGGCTATTTGTAATACGTGACTTATTATTACTTGCTGCTATTAGCATGCCAATATTTACATATTATACAGTATTTTGATAAATCATTAACCTTAAATGCTTATTAAAATACGGAACCTGAAGAGATATAGTTCATTAAACAAATGAGTATAAAGGAAATACGTTCTATAAATAATTGTGTCAATAAGCTATATAACATACTGTATAAATAATTTAAATATAGACTATTCCATGATGTCACTGATTAGGGAACAATAAATGGTTTAACGTACTTTGTATTTTACTTCCACTCTGATGTAATATTTGATCATTGTTGCAATAATAGTTCTCGGTTAGAATTCCTAGCAAGGCTAACAGATATGGTACTAATACAGTACTTGGAAAACCCCCGTAAATATACCTAGGCTATACATATCCTTCCCCCCTAGATAGTCTTGTTACTGGGTTAGCTTGCCTGATTCCGAAGCTTGCGGTCTGCGGTTCGAATACGATTGAAGCTTATTGATGTTTGAGTAGTTTGAATACAACACAAGTTAGTTTTCAGGCGATATTGTCTGTTGGTGTTTTTCGCATTAAAACCACAAACAAATAGAGTTCTTCTTCATCAATGTTCAAATTGCAGTATTTGTAGTATAAGCTAAGAAAACGAACTTCAAATTTAGCTATTTAAATTTTTATTTTAGCAAAAGAGACTGCATGAGACAAGCATGTGAGTTTATAATGAAAGAAGTGGGGCAATTTTTAAAATCGCCTAAATATAAAGGACTAACCTTAAATATAAATTGCGAAATCTATATATTATAATTATTTAATTCATTAATATTGTAACTATAGCTTATTAGTTCACAGCAAAAGTATATCTTGTATGTTGTTTGACGTAACTTTGAAATGACACGCCAGAGTTAAACACGGCACACAGCTGATATATAAATACTATATACGTGGCAGAATGCGAATTAGTAGTGATAAACTTGACCTTGACATGAATATTTGTAAAGTAAGCTGCTAAAGACCATTAAATGTTGGACGAGAAATGTTCCAAACTGTCTGTGTTTTGAAACTCGTCAATGTGGAAAATCAGACATGTTAAAAATTGAACATTCAAAAGCAACTATTAAGAAAACCCGAGAATACTTTAAATCGTTATTCATAGTTTGCGTTTCCTAGTCTGCGCCATTGCAGAAAAATAATCTTAGACCTATTGTTGCTAACATATGTTGGGCACGTTAACAATGTTATCCCCGTACTGCCATGCAATTTACCAACATATTAAAAACTGTATTTATTAAGACAACTCTATAATATCACATGAATTCCAATGTCACTAGTTCAAAAGTAATACCAGAAAACTCTAACTTTTTCCCCAACTGTAAAGTGCCAAATTTGAACAGACTGTTAAAATTTAGATTAATCATTTAAGAAAGGTTGTATTTAATTCATTCCAAAGGAACTCTAAACTTGTTCTGATATAATGCAGGTAATGTCTCTGATTGCTCGTTTTACATCATTCTGGTCAAAGAAATATACTTCCGAATCACTCAGCCTTGTATATCAAGGGTTAGCGTACCTGAGTCTAAAGTTCGACTACAAATAGACTACAAATAAAAGCCTATTGGTCTAGTTAGTTTTGTGTATGGCAAGGGTTAGCGTACCTGAGTCTAAAGTTCGACTATGGATGTTTGTCTAGTTAGTTGGTTTCAGGCAAAATAAGCCCTTCGGTTCTTTTTGTACTACAAAAAAATGCTATTTTTCACATCCATGTTAGTCTTTGTATGTTAAAAAATTATGCATTTATGATTTGTTAGTATAAACAAATCTCTTCAAATAGAGATTTAGTTATGATGATTTTATATTCTATAATTAGATTACATTGTTTAGTTTGCATATCAAAGATAACGAAAGTTTTAGCTTTAGTATGTATTAGAACCCAATAGTAACACCCTGATAGTTTGTGTTTTATGAAAATCTCCAAATAACAAATTACCTATTCACAGTCACAGGACAACTGCGCTCTTTGTCAATCATTCAAATTCATTTCACCCATAGCAGAACTTCTTCACAAGGTTAAGGTCATGTGACCCAGTAACCATACATAATGAATCAACTAACGCTAATAATACAGTTATACCAGAACAATGTACAACAGCCATATCCATCCGGGTACTTTGCTTGACCACACAACAATGGTATGATCATTCGAGAATCGTGTCGTTACTTCCTGTTTTAATAATTTCGAAGACAAATATGTTACACCTATTAAAGGTCTGCTCCAGTAAACGAGAAAGCAACCGGCGACGCCAGCGCTTCACTCCATAGCCATATCTAAACAGTGCAATTTCTTTCAGCTGAGCGCTTTGACATTTCCTCATTTAAAACCATTTTATAAATCCATCTTTTGTAATTGAGTGCTGAAAAAATTTATATTCTTTATAAAATTGTGGATCCGGCTTGCAATTCACTTTTAATTATACATTTTTTATTGTGTAAAGAAAAAAGTTTAAACTTGGTACTTAAAAAATGTCAATTACATGACAAATGAAAGGGATTTTATTAAATGAAACGCAAAACAGATGCGTATTGTGACTGTGGTTAAAATGAGACCTTGTAATAAATTTATGATAAAAAATAAACGAAATAAATGGTTTTAAATATTACATTGCTCTTACGGGATAAAAATCAAAAATTGCCGTTAAGTAAGAACAGTAGAGACAGCTATTAACCAGGCTTATGTTATTGTAAGACATACACACACATCTTTCAAGGAATTTCAAAATATTGTATAGACCTACCTATTATCTGTTTCTAACAAGTTAGCTTTTGTTATGAAAATGAGTTTTCCCCATCATTAAACACACTAGGCAAACATCCTTACATTGCACATTAGTATAACTCTATAGATTATATTCTTTGCCCTCGGGACAGCATCTCATGAAACCTAATTAGTGAATATAATATCATTTAATTTTCATACTAGACTATTAATAGAAACAGTTTGAACTATGTTCGAGGATATATTCTTGCGTTTAGTTGTAAACGGTCTACAAGTGATGAAGTTATAAGAATTGCATGAGTCAATTTTAGGTTAATATTATTGTACGCAATGGCCACAGATAAAACCAGTGTTAATCTGGAATAGCACACACAGATGGCTGATATCGTTTAATGTAAATACACCTGCGATAAGACTTGTTATTCATTAAGTGGAATAAAGTGTCACTAGCAAGTCATGTTGTTAGAATTGGAATTAGTGTGACGTCTCAAGGAATTAAATTGTGAATAGTTTTGTTCTTTTATATTGTTCAGTGTTAAGTGTAGGAGTTTAACTAATGTCCTGTCGGCGAAGAGAAGTGCTAGTGAGGAAATGTGTTTAAATTTATGATATTTTCAAGTGCGACAAGTCCTAGAGTGAAATAATCGTATTTTCAACTCAGTTACAGTTAAAACGTTAAGTGTGACGAGTATATTTAAAAAAGTTTTCTATTTTGGGGAAATTACAAATTCGTTGTAATAAGATACGGGTAAACAGGTGAAAATTAGATTTAAAATCTCGAGGAAGTATTGAATAAGTTCACTAAAATGGAAGAAAATAAAGAAATAGCTAGAAAAAGTTTAATATTAAATTTAAATAAAATAATGATTAAAGAAAGAATTCATGAAGAAACTATGTTTCATTCAGAAAATCATTTTGAACGATGGGTTGACGGTGAATTAGACATAACGGATACATACATGTCGGAAATTAAAGTTTTAAACAAACATGACAATAATTATTATGACGTAGAAGAATTAAAAACAAACTCTGAAGTAGTAATAGACAAAAAACTTATTGTAGGGGACGTTTTGCACGAACAATCTTGTAAGTATGGTTTAGCGTCAAAAGAAAACATTGACAACAATAGCGCTCCTTTAAACACGCATGACATTCTGCAGCAAAATGTGTGTGAAACATCGTTAAATATAGACATAACGAATGGCACAGTTTCTAATGTTCAGGATTCGGCACTGAAAGTTGATAATCAGGAACATATTAATGCAGCTTCTGAAGTATTACGTCACGGTATGTACGAGGATAAATGCCCTCAGACAGAAAAATATGTTGTTGTTAATGCAAGGAGAATATGGATTGAGGAAGACGACTTGATTCAATATAATGTTAATCCGCCGAATTTTAATTATACCGAAGGGAATTCAAATCTAGAAGGTGATATAGACCAAAAAGAAGACGAAAATAAATGCATGTTAACTGATCAGTCAGAGTATGTACAGAAACAAAACAGAGAGGATGGACGAGATAAAGGAAGATTTCTTGAAAAAACAGAACAGGAATATGATTCAGAAGGTGAAATAGACGAAATGTATGACAATGGAGAAACACAAAACTATGAAAATAATGAAACTCATTATGAAGACGTGATCAACTATGAAATAACAGAAAGTGAAAAAGATACAGAAAGTAAGAATGGAGAAGATTATGCATTAAAGGTGGCCGATGAGCTTTGGAAAGATAAAACTGACAAAGAAAGAGTTTTTAAAGATTCACATTTAGTTGCATTGGTTGTCGAAGCAGACAAAGTAGATAGATATGATCAAATGTTAAGCGGTGAAACTACAGACAATAAATACATAATTCTTGAAGAAGAAATAAATGAACTGCAAAATATAGCTGAAGAAAACACGGAAGACGATATAAATTATCAAATTAATGTGGCTGATGAGGTTTTGGAAGACAATAAAGAATATCAAACTGAAGAAGCTGAATTGTGTATTAAAGAAGAGGATGGGGAAACACAAAGTGAGGAGGACAAAGAACACCTTGAAGAAAATGATAACAGATTGCAATATGAAAGCTCAGAAATCATAGATCAAGATAATGAAGCAAATGAAGTTTTAGAAGATGTATTTTACACAGTAGATGATATTTCATACAGTCATGAAACAGGTAAAATTTATTTATTTTGCCATAATATCAACCATCTAATTTTAAATATCTAATAAATATTAATATTGCATATATTAAAGTATATCTACTTCCGTTTTAGTCCTTACATTTGTATTGAACTTTCGAGCATACCTAGGAATAATATTTTAATAATGACTATAAATTAGGTATAATTACCTGTTTGACGTCTATCAATCCTTCTTTATTATTATAGTGACGACCGCGGTTTCGGCTTTACACCATCATCCGGTCTCTTAAATATTACAACACATTTAAAATTTAAATTGTTAAAACCAAGTCACTCAATATTGAGGTTGTCACAAAAACACTTAACACAGACGAAAACACGAAACACTCAACGTACATATAATTATAAGATGTCCACATGTTGCCCGGGCGGAGGTCAAATATCTCAGAGTCGATATCTAATTTATATCTATACCTAATTTATAGTCATTATTAATAAATCAATCCGGGAGCTATATAACAAAATGAAAGATAATATTTTAGTATTAAACAGAAAAATGAAAAAGACAGCCTGTAGTTAAAAATGCAAATATACACAAACTACTAACTACCATGCTAAGTTTTAGGGTTTATATTATTTGATTTTATAATGATTCCTATTAATTCCATGCTATCGAGAAACTGCCATCTCTAGACTTCCATACTTCAATTTTTTTTATTTGTTAGTAATAAAATATTGATTGATATGGGTTTGCATCTGTACCAAATCATACACTTTTATTGACGGACTCTACATACTAGGATTATTACATTTCATATAAATGGTTTGTATTCCCCAAGCCTCACAGATTGGGGGCAGTAAATTATCATTTTGACTACCCCTATACCACTCCCCCAAATATTACTCTAAATTAGATTTTGATTTAAAATAGATACATTTAAACTAGAATGTTGTTATCTGCCCTGAAATGTCGCCTTTTTATTAAACTATGCAATACCAAATCGAATAAACACAATAAATTCAGGTCTAATTCTGTTATCTATATAAATAAATGTTTGTTTCTTTGCTTCTTTGTTCTCTGTACACTCAAAAACTATTCAACCGATTTCGCTAAAAATTTCACACTTCATTGATATCACTGCCAGAAGTGTTTAGACGTTACAATTACTACAGGTTAGGGGTTGAAATTGGGTTGCTACCCCTATACAATAAATATAAATTAAACTAACTTCCTCAAACTATAAAGCTAAAGTACTTATAATATTATGTTTAAAGGATATACAAAACTATTTGTAGTTTGATTACTTAAGTTAAAGGGATGAAATGGAATAACTACCCTTTCAATTAAATATTACTCCACTTACTTCCTCTATTGGATCTTTCAAAATCTACTCAACTAATTTCACTAAAATTTCACAATTTACATATATTATTTAGTACCAGGATTTTTTAGAGAATATTGTCAGTACAAACAAATATATTTAAATGGGGTAGCTATCCCTATACAATAAAAATAAGTTATATATATTATTTATTTGTTGTCAAATGTAGTCTCTAGTATTACTTTACTTTTTATGTGGCTACATGTTTCACTGCCACAGGCAGCATCATCAAGCCACTCAAACTCTTATGATACACAACACTTAACACATATTTTTTCGTAAATTGGTCGTACACGTCACACAAATATAATATGTCAAAACAATAATAATTTAACTTTACATTTGAGAGGTACCTCATATATAAAACTAGGGGCACTGCCCCTGGACGCTTGGCGTCCCAACCCCGCCTCAGATGGCTGCTTCGCTTCGCTCGCAGTTGGAAAATTCTCTAAAGAATCTCGTTAATCATTGGCTCGTTTGTACATAGGTGACCGAGCACAAATCAGCTGTTTTATTTGGCAGCTGACTCAAGCTCATTAAACATTACCGGAGCTCCTTCTCGGGTTAATAGCGGCTAAATGGATGATTGGATCTTGAATCTGACGGGAAATCTCTTCTTTGAAATTTAATTTTCTACAACTTTTGTATTTAACATTTTTTGCTATCTCTTACCGTTTTCTTACTAAATGCGCT
>JAGFPH010000244.1:74613-93131 GCA_018207615.1 Philaenus spumarius | reverse complement strand
AATCGGCCCAGTAGATCTTCAGAAATAGCTATCAATAGGATTTTAACTTAAAAGCCAAAAAACTTAAAAAGTGCCCTTTTAAGTATGCCCATTAAGTAAAATTTACATTTCATAATTTTTTGGTAGTAATGACAAAATTTCTGACATTTAAAACACCCAGCACTAAAATCGGACCGGTAGATCTTCAGAAATAGCTATCAATAGGATTTTAACATAAAAACCAAAAATCTTAAAAATTGTCCTTTTAAGTATGCCCATGAAATAAAATTGACATTTCATAATTTTTTGATAATAATGACAACATTTTCTGTCTTTTAAAAAAAACAGCACTAAAATCGGGCCGGTAGATCTTCAGAAATAACTATCAATAGGATTACCAAACGTTTAAGGATCTAGTGAATTATTATATAAGTAAGATTATAAGCATTTTTTAACTGATATTACAAAGTTAGTACACACCCTTGTTTTTTACTTTAATTATTGACAAGTACAAAACATATAAACTGGATTGTTTGCATAATGTTTCATAATGATATCACTTCAGGGCAAAATGGGATTAACTTATAGGTACTAACTTCTGGTATGCATGGCTTCAAAGGGAAAATCTGGTTTGTAGATTGTGCGAGATTGGTTTGACTATATTTTTACTATGAGTTGTGTCGTTCCATAAATGATAGTTTGAAAAGTATAATTCGTCCAAAAATGTTACCTTCATTTATCCTTATTCAGAAGTCATGTATGGATCTTATTTATCAACAACTTAGACATGTAAATTAATTTAAACCATAGATAAATATTTTACACAGTGTTGAAGAAATAAAAATGTACGTCTTGATTTCTTACACAATTTCTTTTAAAGAACCGCCTTTTTAAATTATATTGTATGTTGTAATGATGTAAAATGGTTTTAGAGCAAACTTAACCCCTGTTAATTTTAGTATATTTCCTAGAAATCCTAAAAAATCACTTAACGAAATGTGTGCACACTAAATAATTGATTAATCAAGTGCCTAATTAATAAATATTTATTTACAATTCACTAAACAAACAAAATCTAATTTAAATAGAATAGATAGCATTTAAACAGCTATTTCATTTTAAATTTTGTGCATTTCTTATTTATTGTATAAGAATTCATTTGTAATTGAATAATGCAGACCTGGATTAAAAATGCACGTGTTTTTTAAAAAATATATCCAGCTTTGTATTTGTTTATTTTTAACTATTTTCTGTTGTTATTATTTTCAAGGTGCCATTCGTTATCTCGTGTCATCCGAGGTCTTACTACTGGCCAGACATATACCTTCCGAGTTCGAGCAGAAAATATTCATGGTGCCAGTGAACCAAGTTCTGAGTCAATACCCATACAACTAGGATTCATGGGTAATTCTTATTATAGCACTAATCTTATAATATTTAAAAGATTTTTAAAAGTTTTAAAAATATGTAGAAAAGCCGAATGTCTAGTAAAGAACACAATATTTACTTTATGTATAAGAATACAATTTTAAAATCATCTGTTTTTCCTACCAAAACCTAAAATTGATAATTTTGCAACCATAATAACAATAATTATATCTTAGTCCATCTTAACTTAATTCATGTTTTTCTGTTTAATCAGTTAGCAGCAATTCAAGTTTTACTAGAAACAATCAATATGAATAGTTTTAAGGTTATTCTGTTTATATTAGTAATTTAACTATACATCAATTTTACTGATCCAAAATAAATACATAATATTTAGACATTTCTATATTGTAGAAACATAAACAAACACTATGCTAGTAATTCAATTTAAGAAATATTACTACATTTACTATTAATGACACGATTCAGACAATTCCTATTAGTAGTGTAAGAATTAATGAGACACCGATAATTTGGAATCACTACTTCATTCACTTCAGGTAATGCCACACCGACATCCGCCTCTACCGCTGAGGGACGGTAGCGCGCGAACGTTTTACCACAAGCCAGTCCACACCAAAAGTACCGCGCCCGCCCGGGAGTTTTGAGGTGGGAGTGGTCAAGCTCATCTCGGCGACAACAGCGTTGTCACTTCGAATCTCGGCCACTGCTAGTAGTGAACAAGATGTCGTCCGATGTACCTTGGTGCAACCGCGACTTCCTAAGAAATAGTGTTCCGTGGGTGGAAGACGATTCTAGTAGTGACGAGGAACTGATACTCAAGTTTAAACTGAAGCGCATGATTTCCGTGGTGGTAAAACTAAGCATGAGTTTAGTTTGTTTGTACTTACTTTCTTTTTCTAGAATGTGGGCAATTTCCTCCCACTCCTTATCCTTCTGTGTAGCGTCTATGTAGAGTTCACTTCTACTGTCCCACAACATCGGCCTTTTCCGAACTTCTTCATTAAGTAGTTCCATGATGGCAACAAGAAAAACAATAAAACACAACATCAAATAAGGATCACAGTCGTGACGTAGTGGTGGTGGCACGACAAGGGAGATGGCGATGGCCTTGGCCGTTCGAGGCGCACCCCTGCGCATGCGCAAGACCACACTCCCGCCTCGGTAGTTTAAAAAAATCGCTCAGCAAGTGGTAGTGGCGGACACTACCGCGCGCCCGCGGGCGCGCGGCTGCTCTGTGTGACCTGTTCCATTTGTTAACACGGTGAGCGATTTTTCAAACTTCGCGTCCGCAGCGGGAGCGAGCTCGGTGTGGCATGGCCTTTCAGGTGTAGAACCTACAGTGTATCCAATACTGCATTTATTTGATACTTATTTTCAAATGCATTTCTAATGAGTTGTACTATTATCAGTTACCTAATTGTCTGTAATAATCTGTGTATTTTGTTGTGACCAAGAAAATAAATTAATATTATCATCCAAATAGTTATAACAAAAACTATTTAAAATAGGGAAACTGACATAGAATAGAAACATTAATAGAATATAACTACAATTTTGACTGTATTTTATTAATTTCGAAAAATTTCAGAACCAGAGGAAGAAGAAGAAATGCCATCTCAGCTAGAACCTTGCCATGTAGAGGTACAACCAGGTGATGAGTTCCTATCCCGATATACAGTTCATGAAGAATTAGGTAAGGGACGATACGGAGTAGTTCACAAAGTAATAGACCAAAAGACTGGAAACACAATGGCAGCCAAATTTGTTCGCTGCATTAAGAAACAAGACCGTGAAAAGGTCCAAGAAGAAATTGACATTATGAACTGCCTAAGACATCCTAAACTGTTACAACTAGTAGCTGCCTTTGAGAATCCCAAGGATATAGTGATGATAATGGAATAGTAAGTATTTCTTTTAACAGTCTGATTTTTTTGCAAATCAAAAAAATATTTTAACCTAAGGTATCAAATATTTAAGAAAAATACAAATTAAATAGTTTAGAGATTATTGACTATAAAAAACAAAAAACATGCCTAATCGATAGTGTTTTATTATTTGATACAATATGACATTTTTGTTGCAAATTGTAATTTTATCAACTTCTAAAATTATTTGAAAATCTTAAGTATTGTAACCTAAGGTAAACATCTCTGCATTGCCTATTTTTTCCAAATTATGTTATTTTTTTCTGACTTATAATGCCAGAGAAAACTCACATTTACACAAATAAAAAAATTAAAGTCATATTTTCAAATAAAATTACAAGCAGGTAATGCAGTATATCTATTATGTTGTTTATTTACCTAAAAAGTATCATTCCACAGTTTGTAGGGTATTAAAAATATAAATATTGTTAAAAATTATAAATTCACCGACCTAATATTTTGAAAATTTATTGTTGTAATTATTTCAATGCTTACACATTTTGAGCGTGTATTTGACTTTAAAAACTTTTACATTTAAATAAAAACTGAACTTTTCTACACTCTTAAATCACAATACACACAAAAAAATATTTTAAAACTATAAAATGAGTCCACAATTTTTCGTTCGTATTGATATAATAATTTAAGGCTTAATAATTATAGTTGAAAATATATGGTAGGACAAAAAAATATCAATAACAACTTTAATAGAATTGCATATACGAGTATATTATATTTATTTGGTAACAAATATTTCAACTTACTTAATCCCACACACACACTTTCTTTCTTACGAGTTTTGCTGGGTTAATAAAACAGTATCTTTAGAATTGATCCACTACTGCTCCATCAAAGTCATTTTTTACGTAAAACATTATAATCACAAACATACATTAAATACGCACACAACATATCCTTTAAGTCTTGTTAGATCGTCGACCAGTTCAGTACTTAATCTTTATCTTGTTTATTTTCATTATTCAATGTTGCAAGAGTAAATAATGTCAGATTCAAACCTTATTTGTTCACTTATTATTTTAATTTTGCTGGTCTGGCTTTTAATAAATGTATAAAACCGCTCCCAAGCATTCATATTATCCTGTGTTACATTTTTCAAGAAATTCATAGTGTTTTCTATTGTGTCATACAAGTAGTGTCCATTATCCAAACATATGCTTGGCAAAATTTGATTTTTCGTGTTGGTCCAGTTTTATTGCAACCATAATACTGTTTACATCTTTTTTTTTTAGTTAACAGCCTGTCCTACATACGTACTACTATATGATTTACATGTTAGTTTATACACACCTGGATTATTATATTTGCAATCTTTGTCCAAATTAGGATGTAGTTTCATTTCTATTTTATTAGTAGCTTTGTATGCTATTTCAAAGTTAAATCTTTTCTAAACAAACTAGCAATAAGGTGTGTTTCTTGGCTATATAATGAAATAATAAATATCTTTTTTTGTCATTATATTTTATCAACTGTGTGTTATTATCTAACTTGCTTTGATTATTTATTTTTGCCCTTATTTGTGAAAGGAGTTTGTCTACCATTTGCTCTACGTATTCAATGAATTTTGTCACTTCTTTTATAATATTTTCAACTTTTGAATTAAAATTATCCAGGCTTAAAGGTATTTTTAATTCATTTAAGTTACAGGGTGATTTATAATTATAGTAAAAATTTGTGCACATGATTAATTATGCAAAATCAAAGAAAAAAGTTCATATACATAAGTCCGGAAATGCTTTGTTTTCGATCTATCTGCCATTTCAGCTTTTTACAAAATACTCAAAATATTTGAAAATAGAAAAGATATTTAGCTCAAACTTTGTATACCTATTTACTGCATAACCATTTATCACTGTACGAAAAATCAGAACAATCGTTTACATATTTTCAAAATGGTGGCTGTTGAAAATTTGTAATGTTAAATATTTAATAAAAACTCTGATTATATAAAAAAAATACAAGAGACCAAAAAATGTACTTCGGCAAACACAACAGTTTTTTTATTTTGTCTGTAGCTTAAAGGATAACAGAGATATTGGCAAACAAAAATAAAAATGTATGACAAAAGGTGTGTAGATCCGACACAAACATGAAGATGAAAGGCTATGTTTTTCGTATATATATTGTGTACAGTTGTGACATAATTGTTAGTTTTTAATATATATATTATGTATATATTTAATGGTTTCAATTAATTTAAAATAAACATAATTATTTTACTTATATCAATACTAAAATTTGTTTGACAGTATTTCTGGAGGAGAGCTATTTGAACGGGTTGTAGCTGATGATTTTACGTTAACAGAAAAAGACTGTATTATTTTTATGCGCCAGATCTGTGAAGGTGTTGATTATATGCACAACAACTTAGTTGTTCACTTAGACCTGAAAGTAAGTTTAACTTTTAATACGCTTAAATTGTTATAATTAGTTGATGAAAAGTTCAATGACAATAGTAATGTTTAAATATATTGTTTTTTAAATATAGTATTATTTATAAAATATTATTATAATTTACAGTATCTACCTACATAAAGAATAAAACCTCTTGTATATTATGTGAATTACTGTCACATCATACTCTATGGTGTAATAAATCAATGTTTCTCTTTATAGGCTATATTATCAGAAATGTAAATTTGTATATAATACAATATTGAAAGCAATATTCATCTTATAAGTTATAATTTTCAAATATTTCTTTCTTTATCTACAAAAAACTCATTTATAAATTTGTAAAAATAATCAGAGGGGAGTTATTAAATACTAAACAAATTAGGAAAATAATAAAACTGTATTATAATACACGACGGTATTATACTGTTACTTTTTTATAAGATTTGTCTCTATAACTAATTATTAGGCTAGGCCTATATTAAAATAATAAATCAAACTTTGTTTTTACAAATTGCCTTTATTAAGCCTGATTTTCCTTTCAGAAAGCTTTAGAGTACTTTTATATACAATTTAAGATTCTTGTATATTACAAGAATTACAATAATAGATTTAAATAAAAATATACAAAATGTGAGTTTTAACTCTTTATCTCGGGTTAAAGGATCCTGGCTATTCAAAATGCAATCAGAGACATATATACAAATTTATGACTAAACAGAATGAAATATATTTATATGCTAATAAGTTTTACAAATTATGGATAAATAGTTTTTTAGTTCTTTATATAAATTGATTTTAATTTGGAGAATAGAAGTTTATAACTGTTCGCAAAATGGTGATCACTGTTTTTTCAATGGTAATAAAATTGGTTTGATATTATCTTGTAGGAAGTTCAAATAGTTCTATATACTATACTAGTTGATTTGATATACTTCTTGATAGTAATACTTATTGTTTTATTAACTGCTTCTATCTTTCTTTTGTTTTATTTAAATATTTCTCTATTCTTCTTAAATATTAATTAGGACTTAGGACTTCTGAAATACAACTTTACAATGTGGGATCTCAAACCCAAGTACCAAAAATTATAGTTCAACAAAATTACCGCTTAGCGTAAGGTAATGCCTTGCTGAGTACCGTTTACGTTTGTTTTTCATACGTCTTCGTTACAAAGTGGCAGTCTGGGTTGGTCACGTACGCCAAAATATTTTTAAATGTTTTGTTCTGTTAATTAATTCCGAATATTTTATTGTTTATTCACGGCTTATATACATTTCACACTTTATTCTATTCACTTTGTCCGAAATTCATAATAATTGTTTGCTTTTACAAGTTTGTATTTAATATAATTCAACATAGACATCTTGGTATCGATCGCAATTTGAAAACAGCTGTTCTTTATATCTTACGATTTTGTTTTTTAACACACTGCACCCATGGGTATCATAGTTCTCATTTGATTAAACTATTTCGTTTATAATCACCTTTTAATTTTATAACTTACTATTTAATAAAACATACATTTCTTATTTACATTTAATTATTATTACAATTTATATACTACATTAATAAAACTATACGCTAACACAATTCTTATTATGGACGTTTTCATGTCACATAGGCTTTGCCTCTTTATAAGTAAATTTGGTTTGTATGATTTAAAAGGTAAGTTTTACTTTAATTAGTTTTAGTTAGTTATAAAAAGTGAATTTATCGTTAATTATTTATTATATAAGACTCCCTGAATTTAATTTGTTTCTATTTAACATGTTTTATCAAAATGACAATTTTCAGGTTGTATAAATAGCCTATCTTATTTTCTACTTCTAGATTCAACCAGGACCCTTTAGTTCCTTATATTAACATTAATATTTATTATTAAATATTATAACATTTAACTGGGTTAAAATGTTACAGTATGTTATTAATAGTTTTTATATTTTTAAATTTCTTTCAGTTGTTTTGAGTAAATCAACTGTTACTTTAGCTTATAACTAGTAATAACGTTAAGATATATTTATGTATTTATGATATCGGCAAACAAAAATAAAAATGTGTGACAAAATGTGTGTAGATCTGACACAAACATGAAGATGAAAGGCTATGTTTTTTGTAAATATTTTGTGTACAGTTGTGACATAATTATTAGTTTTTAGTATATATATATAATGTATATTGATCAAAAACTGGTTGAACCAAAGCTATAATAAATAAACACCAAAAGATAAAATTGGTGCATGTAAAATTTTTGAATATCCAACTACTAAACCATCCCTACTTTATATAAAAATATGGTTTAAAGTACAGACTAACAATAACTTTAGAAAAGCCAAAGAAGGAGTACTTTCAACAGAGAAATGACAACGCATGATGAATAATGATAGCAGAATTAAATTTTTTAAATTTATACAAGTGACATGTTACATTTGTACTAACTGAACTGGATGAGCAGAAAATGACTCATTATTTATTTGAATTTAAATTGCAAATAAATATGTCAATTCTATGAATTTATTAACTTATAATCATGAATTTTGTTTTATGTTCAACTTCAGCCAGAGAACATTATGTGCCGCACCAGAACATCACACCAAATAAAACTTATAGACTTTGGCCTAGCTCAGAAACTAAATCCGGACAGTCCTGTTAGAGTCTTGTTTGGAACACCTGAATTTATTCCTCCAGAAATCATCAACTATGAACCAATCGGAGTAGAATCTGATATGTGGTCTGTGGGTGTAATCTGTTATGTTTTGTAAGTATTACAATCCCTGAGAAAACAGTTTCAACATAATTATTTTTCCATAAGCTATTATTTTCCCACTTTCTAATGATATGAACCTTAAACCAAATTAAAGTAATTTTTAAATTCATGCCAATATGAATAGTTTTTATTATTTATGTATATATGAATTGTATAATATTGTCTAGTAACTTTAATAAAATAAATAAACCTTTATTGAAAAATTAAAAATTCAGTATTTGCATGTAGGAAAAGTACTAAAACTGAAACTATAAACTATTCCATAACTAGAACAAAAACCGAAATTGTATATTCATTGAGAATGACTAAATTACTAAAATACATAATAAAAATAATGACTATTTCTAGAACTAAACCGGCAAATTGTTTGTCTATAGATTATCTGGCTTGTCTCCATTCATGGGAGATAATGATGCAGAAACATTTGCAAACATCACACGTGCTGATTATGATTTTGACGATGAAGCCTTTGAAGCCATCTCACAGGATGCAAAAGACTTTATTAGCTCATTATTAGAGAAAAGAAGAGAGTAAGTTATAAGCTTAGTCATAACTAATTAAGTTTTGTATTTGCTTTTTTATTAGCCTATGTAATTAGCAGGATCTGTATGTTTTGCTACAAATAGAAATAGCCTATGTATCAGAATCAATTCAAGAAAAACTTTTGTTAACTAATGATTACTGTTCTTTTATAGAGTACCGTAGATAATTAAAACTACTGCATTTAAAGTAAAGCTTCTTATTATACTATATGTTTGTCTTATAAGGACTACTTATAAAATTAAGAAAGTATTACATTAAATAAACTATTGCATTCATCAAATAATAAATACCAGTTTTATTGAGAATGCACTCTATATCCAATATTTTCAATAAATTATGTGATTTATAAAATGATCTTTCAAATTTAACAAGCAAGTTGGCATGGCTTCTTAGTTCTTACTATATAAAGCAGAGCAGTAGCTTGTATCACAGTTAATTTGATATGAATAGCCAGATACCTTGTCTGTAGACTAAATTTTGCAGAAACACACAATGTCGGCAGTGATAAATCATAAAGGAATTTAGAAGTATGAAACACCCACTATACAAATTTCGTTTTCTCAAAAACCTGTAACAATAGCTACGGTATGCTTTGACATACAAAGTTTTCAAGTTTAAGGAGTCGAATGAAAAAGGTTCCAGCGGAAAAGAATAAGTTAATTAAATACCTAATAAAGGACAGTTTCAAGTACAGCGCTACAAAATGTGTTTCTCTTCTTTTTTTTTTGCTTCTAGATTTAGTTTAGGCTGTGCGTTTTCGTGGCATACGAAAGATTAATATGTTTATACTAGATTTAAGATGTATATGTTAAAGAGCATTGCTTGTTATGAAAATCATATTCTCTAGGTATATAATTAGACTAAGTGAAATACATATTTTGCTTTATACAGTTCTTTTTTGTACAATATTTTTATTATAGTGTAGAGATTTTGAAATATAATATTTTTTTATATTTTTTGCAGCAAAAGGTTAACGGCAGTTCAATGCTTACAACACAAATGGATGACACAATGTGATACCTCAATGAGTTGTGTAAAATTATGTACAGATAAGCTAAAGAAATTTATTATTCGCAGAAAATGGCAGGTAAGTTCTTCATCTTTAAGGTTTATTATCAAATAAAATACTACGATATAAAACATTTTTCAAATGTATATAAGAGTTTATTGTTCAATTGCTTCATTTATATTGTTTACTTACTGCAATTATTTTTCAAAGCAGTACTTTAATAAAAAAAGAAAGTATGTATAATTATCTAGTATTATTAATTATTATTTAATTTTCTATTTTATGAAAATTAATTATTCTAGCATTTGATTAAAAGTACTAAAATTGATTACTTTAGTTAAAGTTAATTTAAAATTATGTAAGGACAATAGATAATCAAAACCAGTACTTCAAATTATTTGTATACTTAATAAGTACAACTTAATAAGTGTGTAGAAAAATCACGTTCAACTAAAACTGTAGTTAAGTTTATCTGGTAATTGATTATTTGTCATTTTATCTGACACTGACATAATCAAAACACACAACCCATTTAAGAAAAAAATCATATCCTCCAACCTATTTTAAATTTGTTTACTTTCACTTTTTCCTATTATTTATTTTCCATTATTTTATACTTTATAGTTTGTTACACATTAGAATATTTATAAGATTATAATATTCAAATTTGGCTACAACTCAGGTTGTATACCAATACTTGTATACAACTGTAATGTAGGCTATACCAAAGTACTTTATTAAAGGAACACAGTACATATATATAAATATATTCCTACAATTCAAGCTTAGAAACTACGCCAACTGCAGGCAGAATACAGATGTTGAACCATAAACAGATCTATGAAACATCTGTGACCTTGACTGTTATGTTTGAAGTGAATGAAACATTATGTATAAATTGCTTGTACAAATTTCATTTTTCTATTTTATTCATATAAAATTGGTTATATGTTCATTTTTGTTACCTACATTTAAAAACTAGGTTTACATAGTTAATTGTCTGTTTTTTTTTTTATATATATATAATTAAATAGTATAAAAAATTATAATTTATAGATTTTTATCCTACTGTCAACAATACAAATCTATCAAATATTGAAAACCAACAGAATATTTGAAAAACTAAATTCAATTTTATTCTTAACACTAAAAAATTACTGAAATAAATATTGTTACCTTTCAAAAGTTTATCGAAATTTATATCCAAAGCAATAAAAATTGGCAAACTGAATTATAACAAATTTAATAGTGCTTTCATGCACTATTGTAAAATGTTTAGTTGTAAAACATAAAATTTTTATGACTAAAAGAATAACACTAAATTTGCATAATATATGCATATTTTTATCTGCAGGACTAATTGGGAATACATATTTGCAACTAAAATATCAGAAGAGAAATACAATTTATAAATTGTTGTAATTGGGAAATTATCTGAACTTATATAAGTCCGTCGATGTATATATTTAGATGGCTTGTTATAAAAAAGTACAAACCATTTCACTATTTAGTTGTTTCCAGTTAGATCAGAATTACTGACCTTACATCAGTTTTGGAATTATTTAAATTAAATATTAGTTAGTTTACAGAATAATCACATTTTATAAAACTGAATGTTATTTAAAACCAGTTGGGTTAGTACAAGGATAATACATATTAAACATGCAAAATAGTTTTTAGGATCATAACAACAGAAAAACAGTGAGGTCTACATTACACATTCATAAACACATAATGAAATGCTAGTTGTGTGTATGTGTGTGTTTAACGAACAAACTACTAAATAATAATTTACTGTTTAACTGTTTTGTTTTGATTTTATAACAAAGTAGTTAGGCTACTAAAATATTTGATTAAACCAGTAGTTTTGTGACTAACATATTTTTGCATGGTTTGGTGTGTGCTTTTATCATTTAGAAAACTGGAAATGCAATCCGTGCTCTTGGGCGCATGGCAACACTTTCAGCAGCAAGTCGAAGGAATTCCAGTACTAGTTCAACTTCCAATAGTCCTCGCCCTAGCTTATCCAGTGGCGCAGCTTCACGAATGTCCAGTTTAAATGAAGAAGAAACTTCCATACAGCCTGAGTGTAATGGAAAGTCTAACCGTGTGCGCATGTGTAGTGAACGTAGTGACAGTGGTATAAGTGATTGCTCTTCTATTAACCCCCCACCTCCTCAGACATGCACATGCCCAAACAAAGAATTATTCAGTAAGAAATTTTCTATATCTGAAGAAACAGAATCTCAAACAAATGACACAAAACTGTCACAAGTAAATAGACTAAATTATGATAGTAAGCCTAAACTTTCACCCACACCTACACCAAAACTAAGTAAGCTCCATTCACCTTTCCTTAATCACAAAAATACAAATATTGAAGGCTTGAATGGTAGCAGTTCCTCTAAAGTCACCTCTGATCTTTCTCCCACAGCCAAGACACGAACGACAAACCGCGTGAGAGCATTCCCAGAAACATCGCCTCCCAAACCGCCTACTGGGACTCTTCAAAAGGACTCTAAACTTCTTCAAAAGAATGAAAACTTTCAAAAAGCATTTGCATTCTGGAAGCGGTAATTTCGTTTAATTCTCTTTTAAAACTGTGTGCCTTATCTTCTGCCAAAGCTATTGTTAAATATTTATTACTTAATTATTACTATTATATTATTACTACAGATTATTCTATTTTTTGATAGAATTATTTTGTTAATATGTTTTTTTGTCTTTCTTTTTTTGTAGTGTCCTACTTATAATTAATATTTTTCCATACATAAGTAGTTCCAATTTAGTTGTGTCTCATCAAACATTATCATAATGATAATTTTATTTGAATGACAACAACATGTTGAGTATTATATATTATATGTTGTATTATTTACTGTTACAAAATAAAAAATAAATGTAATATATAAATGTATTTGTACTCCTTGCCTTAATTATTGATGCCCGACTTACAATATTTCTTAAACAATTAGAATAGATCGAATGATAGAGTTATGTATATACCTTTACTCTCTATTTGTATTTGTAAATTTATATTGGGTCTTTTATTCAGTAAATAATTTGAAATGTACTTCAGTTTTAGATAACTTAGAATGAAATGATTTAGGATGGAATACAAGCTTTTGTTTACATAGTGTACGAATGTCAAGCATATGCCTTATGATTATCATACCGTTACATCATTTAAAAAGGCAAAATAGTGGATTTTTCAAAAAGAAAGTGTCGGAGTACACCTCCACACAATGTGGTGATATTGGAAACTAATTTCAGTTGTATATCATCCAGTAGCATATTTTTATGGTGGATGAAATTATACTGCAACCTTACAAATTAAGTTCACTACATTCATAAGCTACATGTATGAAGTATGTTTTTAATAAACGTACCTGATGCCAGGCATGGTTTAAGTGAAAAATGTTGAATTGTATATATAAACATGTGGTATGGTTTAAAAAGCTTGAAAAGACCACTTTGTAGCATGGAATATTTCAAAAATTAATTACCGACCTCAATTTATATTAAAATGCAAAATATGAACCACTCCTGTATTCGGATAGAATTATTGACTGACTATAAAATCCGGACTCAGTGCCATAAATTAATATATTCTGTTTAATGTCAAAATGTGGGCTATGTGCCAAACAGTACTATGTAAAAAAAACCTGGCTATTTAGTTTTCAATCAGGAAGTAGTTCAAAGAATTGCCACAAGATTGCGCTTGGTTCTAAGTGCCACCTGTTGTGAAATAAAATCTGGGCTATGTGCCAGAACTGTACTAAATATTTTAAACAGTTAGCCCTCGTTTTACAGACTTGAGTAGTGAACTTAGCCCGGTTTTTACGGTATAAGAGTTGGTACATAGCCCTTTTTTTATTTTTTACATGTAAAAATTTATTATTAAAAATGCTAAATATTTTATTTCTTTATTTAACTTTGAGAAATGTTTGTAGAATAGTGTTTGACACCTTTTAAGGCTACAACAGAAGTAAATTATGAAAACGGTAGTTTTTAGGAAGTTTTTTACGTTTTCCTCAAAACTTCCTTTTCGGCACTTACCCCAGATTGTATAATTAGTTGACAATTGATAGAGTATTACATTAAATATAATACTCTATCAATTCTAATTACCTATATTTTTTTAATACACAAGATCTTTCAAAAAGAAGTTAAATTGTTGATTGTAACACTTTGGTTTTTTTAAAAATAAATCTAAATAATTTACATAAATTACTTAGGAATTAAAAAATATTTAATCAAAACAATTAATCGAACAGTTCAAAGTGGCCACCATTTTCTTCCTGGATAAGCCTTTGTGCATTGACAGCAGCTATATTTTAAATAACAGCTTCTTTCAGTTTTTCAACAGTTGCTGGTTTTGTTCAGTAACACAATCCATTAAAAAACCCCACAGCTAAAAACCAATTGGGTTTAGGTCTAAAGACCTCGGAGCCAGGATACAGGTCATTGCATACCAATCACACAATTACCAAAAATTTCAAATAAATAACCTTTTACTTGGCTGTAAATGTGTGAAAGTGCTCTACAGTGTGTAAACATAAGACAAGAAAATTACTGTAATTTAAATATGACTACATAGTAATCAAAAAATGAAGGTAATGGTTTGTAAAATATCATTATCTCACTAAAAATAGATACATTTTTCATAAAGATCACCAAATGAATTTGCATGGAAATATTTTACTGTATTAATATTGGGAGTAACTAATTGAGTTATTAAAAAATAATACACAGTGCAGTATTATGATTAAAAAATGTCATTAAAAAGTGCATAGTAAACTAAAATCTCAAATGTATGAAAAGTGAAAAGAAATAATAACATTCACAGGTGTTACAATGTAAACAATAAACATACTCTAACGTTTGCAAGGAAGGCTGCCTCTAGCATTGTTGTAATGAAAATAACTGACCTAAGAGTATTGTAAAACATTTTCTTACCTTTCCTACAATATATAAAGGTTTTGTTCGGTCTAGCTTTAGAACCGATGTTGCTCTAGCTTAGTAACAACCTGCACTTACTATGAACTTTATTTAATGCTTATTTCAAATGTTGTATTTTATATTTTAATATTGTTACAACTAAATTCAACTCTTTCTAGTAAACATGATATTACACTTTCGTGATTTTTTATACAAAATAATATGAATTAAATTGATTTTCAATAGGGAAAACTGGTTATGTTATGCTGCAACAAATTACACCAGCCGCTAATGGATTTCACCTGATAATATAAGTGCATACCTTTACTACTGTTCTGTAAAGTGTATAGTAATTTTATTGTGATATCAAGAATACGAAGGATAGCTAGAAAATCAGTTCTAGTACAATTATTAAAAGAACAGAAATACAATTAAAAGCAATATTTGCTATTATTAAAGTTCACAACATATGCTCTTTTTGGACATAGCTTCTGTCATTGACATGTCATGGCAGTCCACCATCTATTGCCCACCATCTTGAAATGTCTTGCAAGATCCCAGAGAAATGATAAGCATTTTCTATATTATGTGGTCAAAGTAAAAAAAAATGTTACTAATGTTTTGTGATTCAGTATATTTTAAATTGAACTGCAAAAATAATGGTCTTTATTGACACCCAATTAGGTTTGTATCTTATTTTGCATACCATTTTTATTTATAGACAAAATTTAGAAGGAATTATTAATTCGATTTCTTTGGCCACGCCTTTAAAAATGAAAGTCAGCAAACATACTTGGGTTTGTTTCGATTTTCTATTATTATATTATTTATCCCATATGAAGCATACTAAGTAAATAAATTTGTTTTTCTATACAGCAACAAAATTTCATATTATTATTTGAAATTGTTAAACAAAAGCAGAAATTGCAAGAAGTATTTGTACTTATTATTAAATATGTTATATTTAAATACTTATTATTAAATACTTATTTATTAAATATGATAAATACTTATTAATGATGGTGTCATTAATACGATCTCAGAAATTTCTGACAATTATTATAACTTCAATTACAATGTTATTATTAATTTTTTGACAAAAGGTGTATACAAATATAGATGATGTTAAGCAACAACATAAAATTTTATATAACATGTAAAACACGTTTTACTAAACACGTTATGGGAACCTATGCATGTAAAGTTTTTGTTTAACTCGTGCATTTGTAAGCAATATTTAAATCTCATTCTATTTAACAATCTCACTTCAGCAAATCAGAAGCTTTGATTGATAAGATACTAACTGAATTTCACTTTCAGTTTTCAGAAAAAAATACAGTTAAAGTTTAAAAGTGTTAACTTAATCAATTGAGTATCAATTTGCATTAATATTTTTAATAATGATTATCAGGTTGAAATCAATTTGAGAGACATTTGTTAATAATCTGTACCAGTATTTCACATATTATATTTTTAATATGAAATGTATGTAAATGCAGTCAAACCCTTTATATAGTTAACTGTGAGACTGGCAAGGTTTACTGCTCATATAACTTGTTCCAACCAACAAGTCAAGCAATTATTAGTAATAAAAGGCAAAACAAATTCACCTCAAATTTCTACAAGATGGTTATGCTAAATGAAGAAACATGTCTAGTTTAAAGCTGTTCTTGTATATGACCAGAACAAAAAATAATTAAATTAAGGATAACAATTTTATTGTAGTCCACAAAATGTATTTATTTAAATATTATTTTACGTCTTTTATCTAGTTTTTTATTGTAGGCTACATTAAACTACTCAACAATTTAAAAAAAAAACTAAATGATATTTTCTAGAAATTAAAATTTGTTTATCAATATTTTATATGGACATTTCAAAGAACTACGTTAAAAATGTCAAGAGAATGGTTTTTATTTAATATATTATAACTACAGTAATGTAAGTATTATGCAACAGCAATATGATTATATTGCTTTCACATTGGTGCCATAGAAAAATCACATTTTGGATTTGTACTTCATGAGATGTGAGGAACAGTCACAAGCAGTGAGTGATTCAATACAGATGAAACTTTTCAATACACTTAAATAAAGTAAGTAAATCAATATAATTCAAGGTAAGTAAACAAAACCGAGTTGCCTTTAACTGATTTATTGTAGAACTTGCAAAATTATTTTAACAAAGTATTTAGTATAGCTTTCGATACACCAAAATGTTCAAAGATTGGAAATATTAAAGACTATTGGTACATCCTACCTAAAATTATTATTTTAATCAAATGTAGTACTAATTTTAAAAAGAGTAAATTTATCATTGTTTTAGAATGTACAATCTGATAAAAGGCACAAATTAAATTTGTTTAAAATATATTTAAGGATTTAAATCAAACAATCTCGAAAAAATCCTTATTTAAAACCACCTTTTAGAAGTTACAGTATAAAAAATAGTGGTTACATTAAATACATAAAAAGAACTAAACAATTTTAATTGATTAAATGGCCTATGTCTTTAATAGGTACTGTCTTTATAAAAAGAATATTGCAATATTTGCTCTAACGAAATTACAAAACTGTGTGCTCCTTACATATAAGTAAAAAATACAACCTAAATTAATTAAATGAATAACATAAATAAGCTTAAATAATTAATTTCTTAACATCATTAGTGCCCGTCACAAATTGCAATAATGCATGAAAAAATGGAACAATCATGAATAAAGAATGAAGTTAATAACTTACCCAGATATACTGCTGTAAGGGAAAAGCACAAATAATCAGGAAAATCTGATCTTAACTGATCTTAACAAGGGGCAAAAAAAAATTTTTCGTTACGGACATACAAAACATATAGGTTTGGTGTTATAAAATAAAGCAATCCTCCCAGCTTTTGTTTTCCTCTGATAATCTACTACACTAAATGTTTGATATGTGTAATATAAGTAACACAATGTTATAAGCATCTCCCTCTTAGAAAACATATTCCTAATGCAAATGAGTAGGTTCATATCCTAAAAAATCTATATAAATTTCCAACAAGATAACAAAATTAATTTTCTCCCAACTGCAGCAAAATTTGAATTATTAATTTAGGTAAAATAATATACTCGAAATTATTATTTGGTTAATCTAAACACAATAATTTACAAATCCTAAACTGACCACACTAAATAGTTCATAGTTTTTTACTATATCGATTTGACTTAAAGGATTACAGCATACTGAGACAATTTTACTCTTAGATGATAAACATACATTATAGACTGCACATTTATTTTTATTATGATTATTATTGCCTATCTTGCTTCATGACCATTATTTTAAATGGATATTTAAAATGTGGATATTTCAAAACTACATAAAATAGATTTATTAAAGACTAAAACAAAATCCATCAAAAAACCTGTTAAATTCAAACAGGTGCAACTATTAATACTATTTGTATTAAATTTGTGGTTTCTGTTTACACTTATACTTCCACAGATAATTTATTATTATTTTTACAAATACAGTAGTACCAAATAGAAACTCATTAGTTGGGAAAAACATAT
>JAGFPH010000244.1:59495-74213 GCA_018207615.1 Philaenus spumarius | reverse complement strand
AGTGATCATAATATATTCAATTGAAATGTAATAATGTACTGTACATTTTTTGTAGGCAAATCAAGTACTAATACAATAATAAAAAAAGTGTGAAAATAATTAACATACACTTAAATTACAAGACAAACAAAAAACACAATGAATCAAATTTAAGTGAAAATCACATTAATACAATTTACTATAAAGATATTAACAATTTTAAATTTCTAATATGTTTTTAAGAAACTCCTTAATCGAATAGGAAGTATTGGCCCTGCTTATTTAGTTTCCTTTTAAATGCACTGACTTCTCCTTGGGCAGTTTGATCATGAAAATGACTCAAGCTTCAGAGGGAGTATTATTAAAGCTAAGGGTATCTGTACTTTTTTCCTCGGTAGTCATATTTATTTCAGGTGATATGTGAATTAAATCTTTATTAAAAACCGAAAGACTCTTTAAATTTGTAATGTCAATTACTTCTAGAATGTACATGTATGTGTAAGGTCAGGATGTCTAAATTTTTAAATGCAACTCTCCATGGTTCATGATGAATTCACCCAACTGTGCTACGATTCTGATTGTTTGGTTCTGCAAATTAAATGTTCTCTGGATCATCCTCTAAGGAGCTCCACCATGGCAATTTATCAGCTGGGATGAAGATAGACGAAAGTATGCCAAGCTCAAATTGGTTTCTGAAAAATACCGAGACAACCCCAACCAGAAGACCATTGAACTATATTTAATATATAATGTTATATTGTCTATGCCTATAAGCTTCTTAGTCCAGTAACCTTGTTGCCTGAAAGAAGCAGGAACCTTGCAACAAATCCGGTAGTTTTGATTTTTACTGAGTTGTTTATGATGTTGACCCATGAATAATCTAAGTTTTCGAAGGCCGAAAGCAAAATTTTAAAAATTGAAAAAACTTTTAAATTGTCAACTTTTTAAAATTTTTGAACATTTTCAAAGTAGAGTAAATAGTTTCCGAAATAACGCTTTTCAAAATTTATAGTTTTTTCAAACTGCAAATTATTAGCAACATATTGTTGTTCTGTGAGAATTAGAATTAGAAGATGTACAGAATGCTGAATAAAGTAGATAAGAAGAGGCAAACGGAGGAAAATTTCAAATTTATTCAGTAACCGAACTTGTAGGATTATTAATTTTCTTTGATAGTAAAAGCAGTATTAAACCACGTTATAATAGATGTGGTTACCTGGAAGGGGCCTCGACTCATCTTTATTGTTTCATTTTAGACAGCTGCGGGTTGGGTGACCGGCCCCTATCTCTCCCCCCCACTCTCAAGGCCTGGCCTTTGTAGCACATCGGTTCCTATTTGACCTGCTGGCCAATGAGTTGTGCATAGACTTCCATGCCCTTTGAATTAAAAATCTACAGAATGTCGAATCCCAGTCCCAGCATCAGTATGTGTTTTATATGTAAAGAGAGTTTAAGTGAATGTGAAATAGTGTTAGTGAATAGTGTTGGGAGCCGAACTGAACCCTCTCGCCTGGGGGAGGAATTCACCTCACAAGGATTCAGCCCTGAGACACAGCTCCACAATACATACTGCGGATGATTTCATGCGGCTTTAAGAGGGAATTGTAGGAACGCGTGCAGACATGGCTAAAGTGTTTTTTAGTCTGCAGTCACTAGAGCAGGGTCTCATGCGATAATGTACCAGACATCGCACTTGAGGTAGATTCGCACTCTTGAGAAGGTGACGATTTGCCCGATATCAAAAATGATAGGGAATTTATTAGGAGCATTTTCCAAAGAAAATAGGCCTACAGGTTCAAAATTCCCACAGAACAACAAAATATTGCTAAAAATTTCCGAATTAGAAAAAAAGATACATTTTGAAAAGCTGTAGTAGTTTGGATTGGAAACTATTTAGTCTACAGAGACAGATCAGGTCTCATATTGTAGCAAACTTAGTCTACTTTGAACATGTTTGAAGAAGTTATTATCATAAAACTTTTCCTTCAGAGATAAAATCACCTAAAACTGAATAACGGTCAAGAACTTCATGCTTTTGTGAACTTTTTTTTTAATTTTTGACAATATTTTGTTCGGCGCTCGAGGTTGAAAACATGGATTATTCATTGGGACAACATAAACAACTCAGCGAAAAATCAGAATTACTGGATCTGCCTTAAGGTCTGATATGTATATGGTTACAGAGCTATAGGTTTCATAGCAATTAAAATGGAAATATAACACTCAGTAATAGTTTATATTTTAATTTCAGTTTATTTTGTTTAAACTATGTAATGTTTTCTAAACCTTTGCTATATTACATTCTTAAGTTAAAATTTACAAAAACAGAAAATTTTATCCAAATTCCGGTACTTAAAATCTTAAATAATAAATACAGAAATAAAAATAACTTATTTAGTCTTTCTGTATAATAAGTAATAATATTTTTCACTTAGTATACTAAATTTCTTTACAAGAAGAATCAATCATTGGCCTCTAGGATCGCTATTGACACAGGGGTTTATACAATTTGTTTGTATTGAGAAAAAAGTACAATTTTCACTAACTAAAATGTGAAGAAAATGTCAATTCTCTTGTCTAAACATATCATCCTAAATAAGGTCTGAAATGTTACCAGTTATTTTGTCATAGACTTTCTTGGTTACACTTGCAAATTTCAAATTCATTTGTTTTTGCGTTTAGTAACAAAACAACAATATGCCTTGTTTCGCACTTGCCCTCCTTCGCAATGCCTAAGAATGACACATAGGTTTGAATCATTGGATATAGGGTAAGAATAGTCGGAAAAACCTTTGAAATTGTAAATGTGTCAACCTTAAATTTTATGTTATTTTGCTACTATGGTAGCCTATTCAATGTTTCTAACAGTTTATTTAAACTTATGTCTAGAAATTTTATATACACAAAAATTAAATGCAATTTTGTTTAAAAAATATTTGTTATCTTTTTTACCTTAGACTTTTAAAGGGGAGATTATGATACCAATTTCACACAAACTGATAAGCCGATTGTTATGGCACCGGCACATATACACTCTTTATAGGATTTTTGATAACTTTTTATTTAAACTGTATCAAATTATCCAGCTCCTTGCAGAGCTACATTAGGCCAGATAAGTGAGATTTTACTATGTATCAAATCATAAAAACCAATCAAATTTTCCAGAAATGTAATTAAAATAAATTCTACTGGTGAGGTACAAATATAAAACATTATTTTGTTCCATATTACGCATTATTACTATTAGTAATAATTTTCTGAATTTTAACTTTTAAAAAAGACATACATTAAAATGTTTAACGAGTACTTATAAATGTGATGGTTAAACTTTTAACAGTTATATGTATTACTTTGCAGGTATGGCATTTGGTTCATATGCTGTGGGGGTTGTCACCAATACCTGAGGAGGAATCAAGTACACGTACAGATATTTTTGTATGGGGGAGCTGAGTAAGGCGCGACTTAACAACTCTCTAATTTACTTGTATTTGTTCTTTTAAACCAAAACATACAGATACAAGTTTCATTGCGGTGGTTTTTGAAATATCACTAACATCATCACTAATGTTCAGACATTTATATTTTACTTAATCATTTCGAGTATATGAAATTTTATAGACCTAAAACTACTGTTTCCAAAGTATAGTCAAAACATGTGATGACATGCATAAATTAATTTTAAAAGTACACTTTTAAAACCAAGATCGAAGTGTTAACAACAAGACCTTTATTAGCTTTGAAGATTAATTTAATAGCTGATAAATGTAAGGTTAACAAACATATTACAACTGTTTGACACAATTTTCATTTGGTACTGGACAAAAATACACAAATATATTCAGAAATTATAAATTAGCAAAACTTTATTAAAAAGCATAATATGTAATAAACAACTTTAACATGATTTATAACAGAAGTATCACAATTCACAGTGTCAAATAAAATTACTATAAAAATACATATTCATGTGTATAGTAGTTAGTATAACATGAAGTACATGATTTTTACGAAATACAGCAATACATTTTCCACAACAAATCAGATTAGTTTCAAATGGATTTCATATGGCCAATGTTTATAATTTATAGATTCCTAAATACATTTAATGTTTAATTTGTTTGTAAAATGCCATTATAACCATTACACATATTTTTATTAAATTAAGAATTTACAAAATAAGTGCACTTAAAACAATATATTATTTTGTTTTAAATAATCACCGTTAATAACATACAAATATGAACAGTATTTACAAACATTTTAGTTTTGTTAAATAAGGAATAAATATTGACCTGGACGTTTGTGCTAGTAAAATATACTACAATAACTACTAAAAAATAAAGTATTTACAAAATAAATAAAACCCCATAGTATAAATTTATTATATACAATATTAATATTAATTATACTGAAACCAATCTAATGTTTTTAATATTCAAAAAATAAACCATCATTAGTGAAATAATGTTACATTTACAATAACAAATATAAAACAAAAACTGCAAAGACAGAACTACCAATGAACTATTAACTTCCAAAATTAAAATTAGGGACCATGAATTGATACAGTAAAAGTGTAGACACAAATAGGAGGCAGAATAGTTCAGTTGGTTGATGGCTAAAGTACACTGAAAAGTACACTCAATTGGGAACAAATCTGTTTTTGACAAATGAGTTTTGGGAAAGGCCAGAATTTAAATAGTATAGTACTTAAATAGAGTTTGCATGACCTGCATCCCTTTAACAGTAAAATGGATGCTAGATTCTATTATTTTGTTAGATTACTATGTTGAATAATCGCTGCTTTATAGTATTACAAACTACGTACTAGGCAGAAAATATTTTGGTGTTTTCACAAAAAAATATTCCATACTATTTATTCAAAATTGTTTGGATGCATAATTTTTTTCAATAAACTCAATTTGTTTCCAATAAGTTTTAGTACAATGGATATAGGGAACATGAGACTTTACTTTTCCATTATAAGCAACAAAAAAAAATTATGTAAGTTAATTTTTTTAGGACTTTTGTAAATTTCATGTGTGTTTACTGTATTATTATTTTTCATTTAATAAGTTTTGCAAAGGAAGAAAATCAAAGAAGATGGTCTCAAAATGGTATTATTTTAAATGTGAGAACAAAAAGTTCTTTTCAAGATCACAATGGGTAATGTTTTGTACTAGTGACAGGAAATTAGTACTTATTATTAAGATTATTTTTTGTTTTGTTTCTATGAATAAATAAATTGCTAAACACTGCCAAACTAGTACTTTCTCCCATCCTATATTAGTTTTGTATACAACTAGCAATATTGGTAAATTATTCAACTTTCTGCAATATTATTACATTATCACTGTTGCCTTATTATCGCACTAACAACAATATAACCTACATTTCTAATTTCTTTCACTAAACTAATTACAGAGTCTCTAATACTAACTAGATGGCAATAGTATTAAAACATTTTTAACGAGGCAAGGAGGCTAGGATAAGAATAGTGGATGAAAATATGATATTAAATAACAAGGTATGTAGATCTTACTTCCTATTAGCTGGTAAATTCAAGTTGGTTGCTATGGCAACACACATTGTATGAACCCTTTTCGTTGGTTGTTGTGCTTTATCTTGAAAGCAGAAAGACAGAATGCTGATGATATTCATCGCTGTCTGTGTTGAGCTTATGGCAATAATATTATGAGTAACAGCAGTATGAAAGATAGATGCAGGAAATTCAGGAATATACAAACTTGCATGGCAAAGAGAAAAAGGACACCACTCAACTCTGACTGATGAATGGTTTAAAAGGTTGATCAATCTTATGGTGGAAAGCAATATTTCAAAATTTCTCAGCTTTTAGAGGATTTTTCTGAGATTTCTAGAGAACTTTTCTAACAAATTTGATGTTCATAAGTATTGTGTAGGATAGGGGCATATACAGAATTGGTGCGGATTTGATTTCTCTTGATCACAACATACTCTGTCTGTATACATAAAATATTGTGGATCCAAAAATTGAATAAAATAGCCCTTTATAAAAGCTTTTTTTTAGAAGAATACCTCCTTACATAATAAATATGATACTTGTATAAATGGACATTGTTCATGTCTGTTATGCATACAAACAAATTTAAAATTTTACTCCGTGCTTAGCATCATCGTGATTTATACTAAAGTTGCATAATCCCTGATTCCTCAATTATTTGACTTAATTCAAATAATATATAAGATTCAATGTTAGTTTAGTTAGCCTAGAAGATATTCCACTGATTTCAATATTTACAATATACTACCTCTACATTCACACTCCTATTCCTAAATACATTTTATATCAATAACAGAAATAAATTTAAAAATCTGAATTAAATTTTTTTTTAGGAATTACTAAAACCTCAAATCATTATCATTATTATTAATATTTCACGTAGAATTGAAAATACTATCCAGGTGTTCAAATTGCTAAACACATCTTGTTATAAAATAAAATAGTTATAAAAGCACAAATCAAATTTTACCATTTTAACGGACACTTGTTTTATTATAGTATGGCACTTGATGTTTGTGAATGTCCTTATTTTAATTACAGATGTTACTTATTAAATTGAGCAAGAATTTTTAAATATATGCTCAATAGTTAATAAAACACTATCATTTTCCGTACAACAAAACACCTGAACAAGACATGATAATGATGAATTAATATAGTACTAAAGTTTAGCAAAGACCTTTGTTTCACTTACTTTTATCAAATGGTTAGGGCGTTGAATACTCTCAAAACATCATGCATATTTGTTTTATATGCACAAATGTTGGCAAATACCTGAATGCAACTGTAATAAGAGTTCTAACAATAATTATCCATCAAAGTTAAAATTGTCTACAGATACATTGCCACCGAGTCATTGGATGTGCATCCTTGGGGCTATTTTGTTCTTGTGATTAGTTATTACTATTAATTATTGGGAATATATGAAGTATAAATACTTGTTTAGCTATTATCATTATAAAATTTATCTTTAAAATAATGTTATTATTGCTTTCATAATTTTAAGCGTGAATTATTGGACAGAATGACTATATACCTGAGTATTTATTAACAAGTAGTATCATAACTTATTACTAACACAGAAGTCTGACATACAAAATTTCATCTATAAACATTAAATATACCCATTTATGTGCATAAACTGTTAAGTGTGTTTTACTTGATAAAATAACAGAGACCAGTTGGTTGAAGTAAAAAACAACATAACCAATAGCATTGATGTAACTTACAAATTTGTTGATTCGCTATAAGCTATTTTATAGAACATTGCAACGAAAGTGCCTTTTTGAAGAATACATTTTTGAATGATTAATGGATTTGGATATATACAGTCGAACTTCTACTTAATGAAATTCACTATCCAAACAAGAACATTTTTATTGGGAAGTATTCGTCAATGAAGCCCCAACCTAATTTATACTGCATATTGCCTACAGATGTGGGAAATTATATCATTTAAATTCAGCAGTGGGTGCTGAACCGCTGAGACCCATAGATCCAGAAATCTTGAGTTTAAGTCCCCGGATCGGGTTGCCGAAACTTTTTGTCTTGTAGGCTATATTCAGTCTTAAAATCTATAAAATCGTATTAAATGTGAATAAATTCAACAAATAAGTAGTATGAAATTATAGGTTTTTATTGCAGTGCTGTATTATGTATGCTTGTACATTAGTCCCTAAACAAAAATGAGCCCTAAATGTACAGCACTACATAGGAGCTTACACTATTATAGGAAATTACTAAATTACAGTACATTACAGGAAAAAATAAAATGCCAGGTGAATAAGCAAGTTAGACACGGCACACATTATTTTTAAACACATTTTTAGTTTTTTAAACTTTAAAAAATGTATATTATATAGGACTTATGTATAATATTTGTTACTGTTTTTACAACAATTAACTAGTATAGCATAAAATTAACATTTTGCACTTGACTAAAGCATTTTGTACAAAGAAGGTTTCATACTGGATTCATCGAAGCCCAACAGTCAGTCGAAGGCAGACTAAATGCTTGGAAGCCCAACCAGTATTATTTGTTTAGGGGACCTCGAAAGACCGAATTCTTAGAAAACGACCTGATTTCAAGCCGAGCTACACATAAATTTTATAAATGCAATACTATACATATTATCCTTCCAAAACTTTTTCTTTCAGCTCATTGTCTCTTGTTCCATAGAATTGGGAGATAACCTATTGCTAAACTTTGCTCCTTTCAAATTCATTATTAGGAAGTCTAAATTCCATTAAATGGAGGCAGTTATACAAGATTTTTAAATGTCAAGGTGTTCAGAAAACATTTTTTATTTGGAAAATGTCATTAATCAGAAGTTTGATTGTTTGTATAATATAGAAAAATATAAAACATGTATTTTAAATATCTAATTATATATTATAAAATATGTAATATATATATATATATATAATTTAATGCATATATATAAAAATTTGAACACCTGTTGTTATAGATACTGTCTGAAAATGTTTACAAATTATAGAAGCATTGTACTTTACAATCTTTAAATTATTATTACACTCGCATAATGAACACAATCTCTCATTATGTTCCTTTAGTTTTATCTTTTTGTAAAATACCTATGAATGGTCGAATGGTTTTATCCATACAAAAGTCCACACCATGATCGATGGGTTTAATTATAAATGGAATAGATGCCAATCCAACAGCAACTGTGAGAATTTTGTTGGTACTTTTTGAAACCTTAAATAGTTTGCCCAAGGCTTTCAAGGAATGATGGGTGGTCCAGCAAATACGATTTATAGTAAATCCAGGAATTATTACAGATGCAAGGCTTTGCCACAGAAATGCATCACAAGCTGTTATCAAAGTTTTCTTTTTTCTCGCTTCTTCACTGTCAGATGGTTGCTACAAATATATTTAATACTTTTAATAATAAATTATAATGGTTATACATCTTAATATCTTAATATTGTGGAAGGATTACAAATTTGCATGTTTTCTTAAAGCAGTAGACTACATATTTGTGTAAAAAAGTATGTATTTTACTATTCTTGTCAGTAATATATTGTCAGTATTATAAAGTTGATAGTTTATTTCAAGTACTCGATTAACCTTCAGTCTTGGAATTATACTGATGACAGTTGAGAGAATACACAAATAACAGAAATACCAGCCATAAGGTAATGCTATTTTTTTCACAAAATGAATTATTTGCACTTTAAGTATTAAAAATAAATTTAATTTTTAAGACTTTTGTTTTATACATTTTTGCACTAATATTTGTTTTAACATTTTAGTAAAATTTCAAAAAAAAATGGAAATGTTCAAGAAATTGGTAATTTGTTTTTAATTTGACTTCTTTCTAAAGCATATAATACAGTAGCGTACATATTTTTTTATAAATTGTTTTATGGGAAAAAAACTTTTATAAATTCAAATTTTTAAATACATATATGTTTAAATTTACATTCTAATTTTTGTATAATGCCATGTAATAAAAACTGTGGTTCACACCAGTAATAAATAAATAATTGTAAATATATTTATATAACATTATTACGTTAGTCATATGCATTCTTCATTACCGACCTACTATACTACTTCTAGTAGTCTCCTTTTATCCCGCAAGGCGGCGACACTGAACAGACACCAGCTGTTAGTCATGTGACCAACTTTAGACAAGGGCATGTAATTCTGTTGAAAATCGCCATTTTATCATTCCTTCTTGTCGATCTGGGAAGCAACGCCATGTGTTCGCTTATAATGCAGTTCTTGTAAATGTTATAGTCATGAGTTATTAAACGACAGTGCGTTGTTAAAATAAAATGCTTTATACTTAAAGCCTATTCAACAAAATCCAGGTATGTCTTAGTGTCTTAACTATATCGCCAAATCAAATGTCTTAGCATGTTCATTAGCTTTAAGTCATTGCCAATCAAGTTAAGTTTATATTCAAGTTTATCAATATTATTTCAAAAGTATTAAGTGTATTTTTAATATTTACTTAATTCAATTTTGATTCTTTGAGTACAATAAGGCTGAGTTGCACCAACCAGGATCAGTTTTGATCTAGGATCAAAGTTGTATTTGATCCAGGATTTACTGATCTAGGTATTTGATCCCGGTTGGTGCAACTCAGCCTTAATGTACAACTTGGTGCCTAAATAACAACCTAGTGTAGCTCTGGCCTAAATTCAAACCTAAGTCTAGGTTAAAGCAATTTATGTAATCATTTTGTTATAAATTTAAAGTCATAAAGTAGAGCTGTGTAACTTATTAAACAAATAAGAACTTATTAAACTATTCATTCAAATAATATGTCTGAAATATATGAACATATGAACATGTGGTAACAGTTACAGTTTAACATGACAAATGGTAACAGGTTAACTTTTGTTAAATCTTGAATTACCAATTAACATTTATTCTCAACCCTGCTTGTTAAACACTTGTCAAAAATAATATAAAGGCAAACTCTTTAAGCCTAAAGTCTGTTCACAATGCTTTTGGTTTTAAAACCTACCATAAATGATAAAACCATGTTCTTTTGTTTTGCATGCAGTGTATACTGGTACAAGATGGAGAGTTAAAAATGTACTTCTGCTATTAAAACAAAAACTTTACCTTCAGAC
This sequence comes from Philaenus spumarius, assembly GCA_018207615.1. Classification (NCBI taxonomy): domain Eukaryota; kingdom Metazoa; phylum Arthropoda; class Insecta; order Hemiptera; family Aphrophoridae; genus Philaenus; species Philaenus spumarius. Next base: position 63,580 of record JAGFPH010000244.1, on the reverse strand, counting down.
CATCAATGCAACTTCTTACTGTTTAATTTCGGCGACAGTGCCTGGTGTTTGAAAATAGCTACACTCAAATTACTATCTTTTCAAAACATAGCTATGAACTATATAATAAAGTTGTACTTAAATCTGCAGTGAACATTTTCTCATAAATTGTTTTTTGAATAGGTTGTGTAAATATTGTTGTCTTTCTTAAAATTTTAATATATAATAAATGTCTTTTGTAATTTAATTTAATTGGGAGGTGCGCTATAGCAAATTTTGGAACTACAATCCTTCAGGGATTTTCAGTCGAAATTCTATAATTTTCTTTATTATAAGAGAGACGTCTCAGTATATCATTAAACTCCATTATTTCTATTATTTAATTTCACTTAGAATTAAGGTTGGCCAACAAAATAAATGTTACTTATTAATAAATCCATGGTACTATATGTTTAATCTTGTAATTTTGTACAGTGAATAAAATTGTATAAATTTGTATTTATTATTAATGGGGAGGGTTTTTCAATTTTTGATTTTTTGGGGAGGGACCTTTTAAATTCAACAAAATATATATTGTAAAACAAACTTTTATTAAATTCCTTTTTTTTAATTAAGGGCATATAAATTTTTGACTTTTTGTAACTAAGGGCATGTCTTTTTTTTATAAATATATTTTTCTTTTGGCTTTGGTCAATAAATTAAAATCTAATCTAATTTCTTCTTTATTGAGTTGACCTCAATATATCTGAATAATATTTGTGAGTGATCGGCTAAGACATTTCTTCAGTTTGGCGAGTATTGTTTTTAAGGTAAGTCTTTTAAACATGTACAGTCTATGCGGTCCAGTGTAGCTTCCATATTTTTAATTGTTTTTATCCAAGACTGGTACAACATATAATATAAGTTGTTAGCCTTAAACATACATACCTATTTTATATTTTATAATAGATAGATCTAAAGTCTAATATAGAGTTTATATGTTTGACGTGTACAACCAACTTATGAAAAACAAATGTAAAATTAGGTGTTGTGTACAAAAAGTGTTTAAGTGGCCATAAATAGTTGGTCTGATAATGCTGGAGTAAGGTATAGTAAAATTTAAAAAAAAACTAAAACACTACAATCGACACAAAGTAAATAATATATTATAAAATTGTAACTGCTTTGCAGAATTTATAAAATGATCTAACTAAAAAACAACAGTTAACTTTTTTTGTTTTAATACAGCACATATAATGATCTTTTTTATTTGATAGGCTTGAAAAAAATTTGTATTTTTAGGCTTAAACAGAATTTTGTATTTTGGTTGAAATTTGAACAAATTATTTAAAATGGTTTCTTTTTGATATTTCAAATCTAAAAATTCACTATGATAATTTATTAATACTAGAAAATAAATTAGAAGACAAAGTGTACAGAATTATATGGTAATTTATTCAATTAATTGTCAATGTTATTTCACAAGTTTACAGATTGATAATAATTCAAATATGAGTCTCTAATATCCACTTCCCAGGATGTAGGTCTATATTAACAATTCTCATTGGGGATGGCAAACGGCTTTTACAAATTTAATTAATATACGCAAAGATTTAAATGAAAGTTTTGGAAGATAACCCTAGAACTGTTCACGCCAAAGTTTTTCCGAAGTCAAGCCATTTCGGTGTGTGCGCAAGCATATTTGCGAAAATTCGCCAAATATAGTAATTATACCGTAATTCAAAAGTGTTCCACAGCTTTTTTCTAGAGAAAGGTTCAAAGAATTTATATATGCCAGTAAAAAAATGATTGGTGTAAAATTTACAAAGTTATTAGCTCAAGAAACAAAACATGTTCAGTAACGAAAGGAAAAGTTCAACTTTAGGCCTACATAAAAAGCAGAAAACATAATTTGTAATTGTTTTCATAAATATAAAAAAGTTTCGTAATTTAATTCTAAATAGAACTTTATAAAAATATTTTATCAATTTGAAATTTCTTATTTGAAAAACACCAGTTTTTATATTTGTACTACAAGACTCCCAACAAAACTAGGCTTAATTTGAATAGTAATTTAGGAATATATCCTTTGTCCAAAAATGAAATATTATTATAAGAAAGTGTAGAGAATAAATCAAAGAATTGAACTGTATACTTGTAAATTATTATTTCATAAAAGTATTTGACTTAGTTTTACTTCAATCACGAAATTAGATCAAACGAATTAAACCTCTCATGGACGCATCAAATACGACATTCTGTATGAAAAACCATTGGAAGTGCCACTTCAGGAGCGTGAGAAAATCGAGTTTTGAATTTCCCATTTGTCAGTTTTTCTCAATACTGTACGAGAAAACCGTTACAGTAAATATGGTTTGCTTTACACCAAAGGAAAGATTGAACTTTGGTCTATAAATAGATATAAAAAAGTCTATTCAAATAATTTGAATTATAAGAGATATCTCGAATGCAAAATGTGCTGTTTTATTGGTTGAAATCTGTCCAATTGCAAAGGTTTACAGACAATTCCATATCTTTGGAACCATACAAGTGACTTTTGATAGGATAGCAGTTTTAGAAAGTTAAAATCTTGATGAATCCAAAGGTCAAAATATTATTATTGTCTATTATTATTAGGTCTATATTATTGTCAAAATATTCCAGTCGAGTGCCAGTGAGCTTTAGAGAAGTGACAAAGTAGAGTATAATTGCTTTCTATTTCACAAGCAGCAAAACGTTTACAGAAAACTAAAATTTTTAAACGATGATTACATATGTAAATATACGTTTTAGAAAAAATTTGTAAATACAAAAATTAAAGTTTAAGTTATTTCCTTTCCAACGGTTTTTGTTTTATTGCGATTGGATGATTTTTAATGGGTGAAATATTTATTACAAGTTGAGTTGTCACATGACTACTCAATTTGAGCAGTCTAACGCTGAGACTTTAACAGATGTAGGGTTAATGACATTATAAGTTCCACTGTCACAACCCATACTGTCATTGCTAACCATAGGAGGGAGTGGTTCTTATCTATACTGGTTATTATAGTATCATAAATTAAGTTCAAGTTGAATTTTAGTTTTTCGTTCAACAATGAACTGAACTCTTCTAATGTGTTCGTTAATTTCCCTTTTTTACAATGATGTAGTATATTTAGCAATTTTTTGATGACGGAGTATTTATGATCGGTCTGAATTTAATATTCTGTAAATTTAGATTCGACTTTTGCTGGGTTAACCGACTGTGAAGCTGTTGGTATGTGCTCCCTAAATCAGTTTTTGAAAGACCTGCCTGTTTGTCCTATATATTTTTTCGTATAATCAGAGCATGATATTTCATAAATCCCTGTTCATCCAAATTTATTATCGTGGATTTTCTTTATATTTAAGTCGCCACGCAGATTATTTTTAATTTTAAACGCAGTGGTGTAGCCCTGTTTTTTAAATATGTTCCCTATAATAATATATGTTCCAAATCTTTGTTAAAATCTAGCACAACATATTTTTCATTTTCTTTGTTTCTATTGGTTTTATTTTGGTCATTGTTTTCCTGTTTTTTATACAATTTATCAACCATATATGAATTGAGCCCATTTTTGACAACAATGTGTTTTATTATATTTAGTTCGTCTTGAAAATTATTAGGCTTCATCGGTGTGTTTCTCAATCAATGTATGAGGCAGCTAGTTTTTGAGGTATCGGATGATTTGATACAGGTAGACAACAATGACAAGTAACAGTGAGCCTACTACACGAAGAAAAGAAAATGTATACAGAGTTTGTGTTAAGTATTATATGTTCGAATATTTATGTATTTTTAAAGAATGACAATAGGAACAACCCAGCAAGCACTCGTTAATAGCTGAATACGTAAATGCAACAGTAAAAGAAAAGCAAAATTGACTATTGTGATACTAAGTCAACCATTGACTTAGTATTAATCAATAGTCAGAATGGGGATAACAAAATGTTTAATATGAATGACCTTATAAGGATATGAAAAAATTAAATTAAATTTCTGATAACGGATAAAATCGTGGTAATCGATCAAAGTCTTGTTTCAGTTAGTATAAAAGTTATCTTCAAGTTTGAAGTTCAAATATGATTCTAATTCAGATCAATGT
>JAGFPH010000244.1:42374-59485 GCA_018207615.1 Philaenus spumarius | reverse complement strand
TCCCATATTCTTCAAAGCAGTTGTGTTGAGTCTGCCACATACTGCTTTTTATTCAGTCAATGCATTTTTAAAACATATTTACGGCTTCCTTACGTCTTATTGTTTTCACTGAGTTTTCCAAAATTTTTCGTTATATAACGTTTACTTTTGAGTACAATACCGTATTTATAATGTATTATATTTTTCACTTTATTTACTTTTATAAACAATATAATACACTGTCATAAAACTAAATTTTTTATTATTATTTTGTAACGAAGTGGTTAATAGAAACAGCCAGATAAAAGAGTGATGTAAAGTTGAGTTTTCAGTGTAGTTCCATTTCACAATCAATAAGGCTGATTTAAAAAAACGGTAGATCTATGTCAATTCTTTGAAAAAAAAAACTAAATCTCAAAAAACTATAAGTTATTATTATAGACTTTACAAAAAGCGTTCCAGTTGATTTTTTTAAACTCAATTTTCTTACAGCTATGTTAAATTTGAATTCATTATTTAGTTTTGTCTGCAATTAAATTCTATTGGTTTAAAAAAATTAAAGGTCAAAAAAGATTCAAAGCTTAATAAAGTGATATGACAGAAGCTTATCCATTCTATTCTTTTATTATTATTCATATAATAAAGAATTAATAAATAAGAATAAAGAATTGTATTATCATTGTTTTCTTCTTTCATATTCATTCCGTTGGGAATACAAGCTATACATTTGGTGAAATGAATAAAACAAAGCAACATCTTGAAAAAATGATAACTGGAGTTTGTGGCACATACCCTACACTTCATATAAATATCTAATAAATAATGATTTATTTTTATTTATTATTTAAATAATCAATCAATCTGGCTGATGTAATATTATTCATGGATTCACATTAATAGAGAACATGCTATATGGCTTGGACACAAAGATAATGCTGAAGTCAGGATTTAGGTCCTCAAGAAGAGGGGATGCTAGTTTAGCTCGTAGAATAAGTCAATTAACAACTTTGATCTGGAGCAGATTAGACACCACTCTAATGAGGAGGGTTCTCTTGCCTTTACCTCCAGCCAGTATTGCTAGCTATAGGTTTGGGAAAGCAGAGAATGTCTTGTACTTTTTGAGTTTAATAAATTATTATCGGACCTACTGACTATTGATTCCACTTGACTATCTGACTGGAGGGATTTGCACTGCCTGCTGTTTTGGATATCCGAATGGTACTAAGTGAGCATAAGGAAATCACTCCAGCAAGAGAAGTTGTGGGTCAATCGCCTGGGGACTATCACCCAAGCGAGGCACCCGTAACAAGTGTATTCAAACTCACTTTTTAACTTTGTAACATGAGTCAATATGGTTTGATAGTGATTACATATTGGTAGAAAAAGGTTGATCATGTTTTATTTAATAACTTACTGGGCTACATTACAGTAGTATTGTTTAAAACAAAATTAAAATCAATAATTCAAGAGAAAAAAGAATCATGAGAAAGAAAACTTTCACATTTTAGCTAAACGAAAATAAATCTAAAAGTTTTTGTAAAATTATTTGCTCTACACGAAAAGCACAGTTAACAAACTTTTGTTCGATAGTCCCCAACATCCTCCACGATTTCATTTTGGAAACCGGGATCATCCATGAATCCTAAAAAAATTTCAATCTATTTTCAAAGTTCCATGTGCTTCTTCACTAGTAGGAATTTAGGTGTCCAAAAACAAATGCTGTTATTCTTAAATCGCAGCAGTTCTTTGGTTCTTTAGTACTTGTTTCTCCTTTCATGATACACTATTAAGTTGCAAATATTCATCATCACTACTGAGAAAAATTAAGCATGCACTACAAAAGTTCAAGCAACTGCTTCAGTGAAGAATAATTGTACCCATTCACACCATTTGAAAGCTATTCCTCAGCCACATAGAAAAACAAAGCTACTACATGAACAATTAACTACTTTATTTCTTATTCACTTGAAGGAAAGCTGTTGCTTTAAAACATCAGCATTGAAAAAATTACTCGTCTCTCAGTTCAGTTTAATTATTGTTAATTATTTAAAAATCATTAAACAGAACTTTCTCTAGAAATAATCTTTAATGATGCGTAAACATATAATTATTAAAAAAAATATGTTTGGTAGATTCATGTTGTTTCAGTTTACTTACTTTGTAGGCTTTAAAAGCTTTGTCTGCCGCATCTGCAATCACATATCCAGTGGCTATGCCATATGAAAACCACACAACTTTTGTTTCAATAAGTGCACGGAAAGCTTCTCCAACTTCATTGGAATAACCTAAAAATAAATCATTAAGAAAATATATGTATAGGCTATTTAAAATTTGTAAGAAATTACTAATCAAATATAGATAAATAACACATAATTAAAAATAAATAAATATTAATTAACAGTTTGTTTATATATTTGATTTTATAACATAGGAGAACATAAATTTGATTCTTTGTTTCAGACCAATGGGCTTATTCAACATACTTAGAGTAAGTGAATAAGTTTTAAAAACTTGTTGTGAAAATAAAAGTAGGCTACCACTAAATATACAAATAAGCTCTCATCAATCCACTAAAACTAAAGTTATTCTAGTCGTCAAACAAATGAAAAAAGAAAGCCACCAGGAATTAATAAACTGTCAATAAAACTCTTAAAATGTAACTTTACAACCACAGTAGAAATCTTAGTCCAAAAAATGAAACAAATTTATGAGTTTAAAGCATAGAAGTTCTTATAAAACTACAAAAAAATGGTGATACAAAAATTTCTGTTAATTGAAAGATAACAATTTGCTGTCAGTGACTAGTAGGATACTGTCTAGAGGGATACTTAATTACCTGTTGGTGTAATTGCTTGAAACTTTAAGAGGCAGCAGGCAGGTTTCTGCAAGAATAAATCATATTTAGAAATAATAACATTCTAAGGATAATTATTTAGCAGTCAGAAGAATAAAGGACTACTTTCTATATCTTTTTTTGTGTGGACTTTTAGTAAGCCTTTAACACAGTTACTCACGATGTAGAATGCAATAGATAGCTTTGGAAATCTAATGAAGGTAATTAAGACGATGTATGTGGGACACCAAAGCACAATTGCATAAATAGAAGCTATCTAAACCTATCATAACAAGAGGATAGAGCCAGAGGTGTATGCTGATTCTGATCATTTGCATTATGGTTCTGGACGATATCTTGAAGAAAGTTGCGCTGAATGGCCGAAGAGGCAGTCCATGACTGATGCAGATGCTTGAGAACATTGAATTTGAGAATTATGAATTACTTATGCTTATGGTCTCTTTTTTCTTTTAAAGATGAAAACCCATTTTCGGTTATCATTGCCTTGTTTTCACAGAAGATGTGACACATAAAGGGAAAGCTGCTGGACCTTGTAAAGGAAAAGCTTGAGGTAACCCTAAATATTAGAAAAACAAAGAAATACACATTAACATGAAACAAATGGATTTTACATTGAGGAACATGGTATTGAAGAAATTGATAGCTTTGATTATCTGGATAGAATAGTGCCTATAATTATTAATGGCATAAATTAAGTGAAAAACAAAATTCACTTAAAAAAATTCTTTTGCCCGGTTCAAACCAATATGAAGTCTAACAAAATTCTTATAAAAAAATGTATAGTTTCTCCTCAAATGTAAAGTCAGAACTGTCAAATAGCTGTGATATTTGAAAATACACCAAGTGCCTTCAAGTATTTAACAATCCGTTCCTAATAGTCCAGTGAATGACGGTTTTCCGCTCATAATTCTTTTGGAAAAGGCCAATTGACATGAAGAACAGTAATTAGAGAATATATCAAGAAAAAAAGTGACATAGTATGGGTGAGGCCTTTTTCCCCTGGGGGTGCAAGTCACCCCTTCTCGGGAAAACTATTATATTCAAAACTAGCTGACACGTACGGGGTTGCCCGTGGTGGTTAGTATTTTCAGTATTTTTAACGTAATTGTAATCTTTTGAAGTGTTCAGTTAGTGAGTGGTATTTGGCTTTTATATATATAGATCTTAAATAATAAAAGCACTATCGTCATAATAATAAAAGATCTGAAATTATGATTTTAGTAACTTTGATCCCCCCAAACCCTTCCTAAAATTTCGAAATTTTTCATACCCTTTCTTAGAGAGCGCCTAAGGCCCTAGAGGAAGCTACATACCAAATTTCATTCCAATCCGTTCGGGCGTAATTTGAGGATGATCAAAAACGCATTGAAAACGCAAGGAAAAATGCAAAAACGCCTATTTCTGGCGTAATTTTGAGAGAATCTCAAACATTTTTTAACAGACTACTTTTAGGCCTTAAACGAACCTAAGTACCAAATTTCAACATTTTCTGCCAATTAGTTCTCGAAAAAGCTGAGAAAACGCAAAAAATCGCTAGAAAAACGCGAATATTGGGCGTATCTTTGGGATGTTTTCAAAATCCGTTCTTAGTGCGCGTCTAAAGGTCCAACTGAACATGCATGCCAAATTTGAACTTATTTGGTTCAGTAGATTTTTAGTTCTGCTGATGAATGAATCAGTGCCATTTCGCTTTTATATAGATAGATAGATAACCACAGGAATCAATAGAGGAATGAATTCCAAACAAAAAGTTTTGTATGAAGTTATTTCAATAAGTCAATACTTGTTGATTGAATATGTTGGTTTCTCATATTTTTGAAAATATTTTCATGAATAACTCAAAAACTTTAAGTTATATAAATAAATTGTAATGGACAAAAATTAAGCTTATATAAAGTCAAGAAGATTGTTTTTTTTATGTTATTTTAAAGTTATTACTGGTTGAAGGTGACTTCTTATCCGTCAAAAACTGTAGTCAAATTATTGAACGTTCAATAACGCAAAAATAACAAACTTTTAATATTACACATAAGTAATTATTCAAAGTACTTAAAAATACCTTTTAAATGAGCTTTTATAAAAGTTTCTAGCATAAAAACTAAGAAACTTATGTTGAAAATAAAATGGGTTGATGGTTTTTTTTTGGAGAAAAAGTCGGCAATGAAATGAACGGTTTTACTACAAGAATTGAAATCGATCATAATCCATTTATAATTTACTTTTTTTAAGTACTAATAATATGTTTCAAAAGTTTGACTGGTTTAGAATGCCTGCGTTTGAAAAAAGTTTGATTGAAATACAAAAAATACTTTTTTACATTTTTAAACCAATTATTGTCTTTCTTTCGAAATAACTCGTTAACTAAAGAAGATTCTTAAACTACTTATAAAAATGTTGCGTTATTTTTAATAAACACTTATGTTTTCTTTGTATTTTCTCTAACAAAAAAATTAATGGAGATATGAACATTTGAAGTTTGTGTTTGAGTGCTAGCACCAGATTCCCCGAGCAATTTAAACTCAAAAATAAATGAAACAAAGGGTTCAAGAAAGTTCACAATTAAATCCCTTGTAGCCCTTGAAATTCCCTGCAAAATGGTTTGTGGAGTGATTATATAATTTAAAAATTAAGGAGGAAAAACCAATTGCATTTTTTTTAGATAATTTCAGAGCATATAAATTTGGAGCATTGATGAATACCAATGAACACATATCTAGTATTATTAATGTGTAATAGTATATTCTCGTATATTACACGCTTACACACACAAACATACATACATATATACTATGTGTAAAAGAGTCCGTCCGTCTCCCTCTTTAATTTGTTTGCTTGTTAAAACAAATAGCTTTTGGGGAACAATACTAACTTAACCAAAAGTATCTTTTAACGTTATCGGAAATTTTGAGTGTCCTTCAAAAATGGGGGATTTTGAGCGCCACTCAAAATGTAAACCCCTTTTGAGTGACCCCTCATTTTAAAGAGCTTTAAAAAAATAGGCGAATGGTGGAGGTTGGAGGTCTATAACGTGTTTCTATCCAAAATGGCAGCTTATTAAAGTTTTGAATACAACTCATTCTTGAAACCAACCTGGCATCTAAGACTTTTGGAGTTTTAATTTCATCTTTTGTGTCTTAAAAAACTGAAACGACTCTTGAAGAAATGATATTAAATGAAGAAGTGGTCTCTTTGATAAGCCGTCATTCTGGATAGAAACACGTTAGAACCTCCAACCTCCACCATTCGCCTATTTTTTAAAGCTCTTTAAAATGAGGGGTAAATCAAAAGGGATTTACATTTGAAAATTTCGAGTTGCCCCCAAAATCCCCCATTTTTGGGGGACACTCAAAATTTCCGATAATGTCAAAAGATACTTTGGGTTAAGTTAGTATCGTTCCCCAAAAGATATTTGTTTGTTTTAACCAGAAAAAAAATTAAGGGGGGGGCTTTTTTTACATACTGTATATATTAATATTACAACACTATTATCATATAAATTTCTTCAATAATCACGGAAAACTATTTTCAGCCAGAACTATTGCATTTTCTCAGTTATCATTGACTTAAGTATAAAACGTGATACAGCGTTGGATTTATCTTCAAATTGTCTACAATTTTTGTATCTCAACATTTTTTTCATTAACTCTTTAGTTTTTTAGATATTCAACTTTGAAAAGTTTGAACCGAAACCATCTTGAAACGGATAACTGAATTAAAATTAAATGTTGACCATTTGTGTAAACAAATATGATAAACATTCATGCTGAGTTTTTTGAATTTATTTAAAAAACACACAAACAAACAACTTCTAAACCAAGCAAGATAGGGCACATGTTATATTGTATTATTTGCTACTTTTGACCTGCTGAATAAAGAATAACATGGTGAAGTTTGGAAGAATTGTTGTGAGACACCCTGTATATATATACAGTATATACTAATACTATATGTATTAATTAAATAATAATTTATAGTATTATTAAATAATAAATTGTATCATACATGGTGAAGAGATTTTAAATTAATTGCACCATTAAAACATTTCAAGTTATTGGAAAATATTTTTTTTATTTTTCATAAGGGATGATTTTCAAGGATTGAAAGGTTATACCGCATCATGAATTATGTTCCAGAATTAAAAATAATGTTTATTCTATAATAGGCGTAACCAGGACGAGGAGGGGGTTACAACAACCAGGGGGACGGGGTATGCCAATTTGTTTTAAATTAAGATGCAAAATAACATGTTTTAAGCTTAACAAAAGTACTTTAAAATGATAAAGGTATGTATGCTTTTCCACTTCTAATAATTGCGATTCAGGCCCATTTTAAAATAATTTAGAATAGCAACCATGACACATCCCCCGCCAAATCTTTCCGAGCGCTGTCTCTAACCCCATAGAACCTCTTGGAACACACACGGCGTTTTTTTGTTGGCTGTGGATTAGTTACCGTCGCCGCTCATAAAATTTTAAGTTTGCACACAGGGTGGTAAAATTTCCGATGCCGTCTAAAAGCCAATTGGGGATTCATTAAACTGAAGTGTCTAGTTCATCACTCATGAAGTGTGATGTAATAAATTATTTCTTTTAATATTTTATTGATATAAACAGAAAGAATTCTCGTTTTATTGTTATTCCGTCGCCGATTGAAAAAGAAGCAAAAAATATACTTATTTGGGTTCATCAAATCAATCAATAAAAGAAGAGAAGATTTTGGAGCATTCTACACTGTGTTTCTAGAAGAAACATTTTTCAATTATTTCAGAATGTCGGTTTCGTCATTTGACGAACTAGACGCGGCTGAACGATTGTATTCTACGAAAAAAAACTAAAATAAGGAAAATTGGCGTACATTTGGTCTCGTTCGCCACTGTGCGATGCGTTCCCATAGTTTAATTGTACCCACAGCTGCCTTTACCAAGCCTAGGGTAATCAAACCTTAACCCAGTGTTAAACCAAACACTTTCACTGTACCGTAGGCCCTTTGGAACCAGCTTTTGATGATTTTGCACTAAATTTAGTAATACACTCCGAAAGGGTAACACATTTTATACACAAGAAATAATGGGCTACGCCATTAGGCCTAAGCGGCCATTTTGGACGGTTTTCAACTCACTTCTTGGGCTTAAATTACCTCACCATGCCTGTTGTCGCATTACGTGATCACCCCCTTGCGCCCCGAATTTAGCCTGCCATAATATCAAACAATTAGCAATTATAAATTAGTATTTATACGGTTTAAATAAGATTTTATGCGGACCAGTTGTGGAACGATGGTGATCGTCGGAGTTCCTGTTGATTTGAGTGATTCCTGTTGACTCTGGTGATTTGAGAGGAGATGCGTGCGCACCAGCAAGGCGTATGACGTGACATTATACGTCATAGTCTTGCAACTGTTTCGGCGGAAAATCTGTCGATTGTAGTGGCAGCGAGCCGCTACCCAGCTACCGTCAGCTGTAAATAAACCGATAGTTTATTTTTCCGACCAATGTATGCTCTAATACTCTAATTCGCGCCAATGTTGATATGGTGGTGGTGGCGACGGCAAATAATCCGTGGCGGACATAAACTCCGTGTGTGTTCCAGGCCATACACTATATACACTATACTGCATTTAATATCAAATAAAGTGCCAGTGCCCAATTCGACCAAAAATAATGTCAGCAATATATTGGTAATTTATTGTATTCATAGCATATTTTAATGTAAAACAAGTGTGAAATATTTTTTACAATGGGGGGGATTAAAACCCCCAAACCCCCCTCCCCCCTTTATTAGGTTATATTTTTAGTAATCTTTATTAGTTAAGGATTTTATTTCTTATTTTTAATATTATTATCCAAATTAGTATGTATTTTTGTTTGATGCAAAGTTCTTTTGTCTTTAGTTAAATCAATATTATTTGTTTTGTTTTAGGCTTAAGTTTTATTGTTCTTGTTTTTGTTTACCGAATGTACATGGGTTAAGTGGAAGAGAGGACCTGATGGTCCTAACTTCGCCCAGAAATAAAGGCTATATCTATCTATCTATCTACCCCTTCTAGTTACCCCTATGATTCTATATACATAGGGTACTTAAACGAAATCAAGCTAAAAAAATACATCAATAATTTTCACAATTTTTGTCATAAGGGGTATATTTGTTAAGGTTTGGAACATTGCAATAATAAATTATATTGTAAACAGTAAAAGGATTTTTAATTGCATATAAATACATTATTAAAACGTTTCAAGCTGTTGAAAAATATGTTTTTAAAATATTGTCTCAATAACCACCTGAAACGTTCTAATACATTGTAAATCATGTTTCAGGACATAAAACAATCTTTATTCAAAAGATTTTAATCTATTAAACAATTAAACTTACCGTTTTCTAATTGTTTGCAACAAGGGGTTGTTTTACTTATAAAAGCAATAAGCCCACATCAGGGTGAGGTCCTTTTGATGTAGAGGGTAAGATAAGCTTAATTCCAAATTTTTATGAAAATTTGTCTTTTCCCAAAGAATTCTGAGGTATTTTCTTATTTTAACTATAATGATATCAAATCTTCTTGATCATTTAACTAAATAAAATTCAAAGTAATGTAAACAAACCATCTAGGCCTAGGCCTATAGAAAACAACCTAGATAAATAATACTACACCTTCACAGGAAGTAAACACTACAAAATTCACAAATAAAATGTAATAACAACACTTATTCAACTATATTTATCCATCGGAAATATCAGAAATAGGCTACACTTAGAAATATAAGAAATCCAAATTAGGTAATCAGGTTATGGTAAATGAAAACACGATGTCGGCCATCACTTTATTAACCCATATGATTCGTATGGAAATACGAATAAAAACAATGACATAAGCAAATATTGAAATCAATTATAGAACACAATATAAATACGTTTAAATTAAATAGTTACTCAGAGAAATGATGTTCTTTATTTTCAAAAGGTTAGAATACAATTGTAAAAATGTACTACAGTAGTGAGTTGATTAGATGGAACCAGTCAGCTGTGCATTGTATGTATAAGAGCCCACTTGATACTAAAGCCGCGGAATAGAACTAATTATAAATTGTAATAAAAATGTTGCTAATAAACCAACGTGGCATCAAAATTATAACGTTAGGCGTTATAAAAAAAATAATAATTTGTAAATAAACTTGTTAAAAAAAAATGATGAGTCAAGAAAAATTCCAAATAAAAAATTAAAAATTTTGTTAAATTTTATAAAAAGATTATATGTGAATTATCCTTTGCTTAACACTTACTTTATTATTTAATTTCAATAAAAAACACTCTCTGTTCAAACTACTTTACTTTAAAATCAAAAACAAACACTTAACCTCAAAAAATTCACTTTGTTTACCTTGAAAACATCTGTCAATCCTTCACATATAATTTATCTATGCAATATGACTCCATCTGTGACTACATTGTTTTGTCCCGCCAACCTACGTCATTGTGCAAAGCCTATTGTAAAACCTTACACCATTGTGGCAAGCATTTTTTCCTGCTAAGTAATCCCACATGCGTCATATCTAATAATTATGCATATCGTATTTTACACAAAACATTTTATACTAATTTGATTCTCCGGGGTGTATTTCATTGCTGCTAAAGTAATCACTATAGTAAAATTCAACTCAGAGTGAGGCGGAAGTTCAAGCCTACCGAGGGTCAGCACGGTCGACTGGTTTCCGTTCCACTCCTACCTGAATTTTAGTTTTTTATAGTAGCGTTATGCAAACTTTTTTTATAACAAGAAAATATAAAAATAAATCACATAACGTTGTGTATCGCGGTCTACAGTTTATTTTGATACCAAATTTGAAGTAAATCGGTAAATGTTGAGTAATTAAATGGCATAGCTTTTAATGTAACTAAGAACTATTCAATTACTCAACATTTACCGATTTACTTCAAATTTGGTATCAGAATAAACAGACGATCGTGATACACAACGTTATGTGATTTATTTTTATATTTTCTTGTTATAAAAAAAGTTTGCATAACGCAACTATAAAAAACTAAAATTCAGGTCGGAGTAGAGCGGAAACCAGTCGACCGTGCTGCCCCTCGGTAGGCTTGAACTTCCGCCTCACTCTGAGGTGAATTTTACTATAGATGGACAATTGTGGGAACCAATGAAATTCAAGACATAGTGACGAATAACTAAACTTTTTAATCACTCATATTCCAAATATCTTTACAAGAGAAAAATTCATTCAAATTACATAGAATACAAAACATAATTTTATGATCTAGAACATACAACTTAAGATTTTATGAAAAATGAGATGCAATTTAATTTAGAATATATGAAAAAAATTAATTTAAGACTGAAAAATTATTATATTTTATTATATTAAAATTTACAAAAGATTGTTCAAAAAGTTCAGGATGTACCTAGGTTTTCACTTATTTCATTTTTAATACTTGCGTGGCACAAGAAGTTCTCTAAACATATTATCCTATGCTGCGAAGCACTCGCTGCCCATGGTCACATATCTTTATCCGATGAATCCTTCTAAACCACTTGATGAAATTCGACGACTAAGTGTACATACTTAGTACGTTAGTTAAAGTTAACTTTAAGACATAATTTTCTACTCTCACTTACAAATAATCCATTATTTGTAATAAAACTCACAAACTGCGCACCTTTGACTAGACCATCTTTACGCCATCTTAACTAGCTAGTGAAGCTGTACAAAGCCTCCAGAACTTCTTCCTTGCTTACCAGCACTGCCATCAATATTAAGTCTGTTCTTTATTTCACTATATACATTTGTGTTATTTTTGATATGTGATATAGTTTATTTTTATAAACTAATTTTTTTTTATACATTATAACTGTTCATTATGTGACTTTAATGTATATTGTTTTAAATTTTATTTTAATACGCACTGTTCTTTTTACCAATGTTTCAATTTTCATACAAGTATATAACGCACTTTTGTTTACCAATGTATTTTCTCATTTATTAAAATTTAAGTCTGCTTTTAGTTTTATATATTATTATAGTCTGCATTTTTTATCTTTACATATTTAAGTTATTAAAATTTACTTGTTTTACGTCTTTGATTTATTTATATATATAAATATAATTCACTAGATATTGATTACTAGATCTTGCGTCTCTTATCTTACTAGACCCTACATTCTTTGCTTCTTTATTATATGAATTTACTTGTCCCACCATACCTATCACATGGATTGCATGCGTCACAAAATTAAATTTAAAAATATGTGATTTACAAAAATAAACAAGCTTATTACACGCGATTGTGCAAAATTTACAGGAAAATATTAAAAGATACAAACAGCGATCGGCCGTCCAATCACAAGCCAAATTCTCAAAAAAGAAGCCCAACAATAGAATAGACTCTGCGGAGTTCTAAACAATCAGTGGAGGTCCAACCAGCAAAATATGAAGACCTAAGTGCATTTCAATTTATCCATCTTTTTAAAAAAAATGAAAGTGATATATACCAGTGAACTATAAGTGTTACAGAATTTGTTATATTCTGTGTTAATTATCTACATATATAAAAGCGAAATACCACTCACTCACTCATCACGATTTCTCAAAAACTACGGAACGGATTGAAATGAAATTTGGTATGTAGATTCTTCTAGGGCTATAGGTGCTTACTAAGAAAGGGATTGAAAAAATTGGAAATTTTAGGGGGTTTGGGGGGTTAAAAATGACTAAATCACGATTTCTCCAAAATTACCGAACAGATTGGAATGAAATTTGGTATGTAGCTTCCTCTAGGGCCATAGGTGCTCACTAAGAAAGGGTATGAAAAATTTCAAAATTTTAGGAGAGGTTTGGGGGGATCAAAGTTACTAAAATCATAATTTCAGATCTTTTATTATTATGACAATAGTGCTTTTATTATTTAAGATCTATATATATAAAAGCCAAATACCACTCACTGACTGAACACTTAAAAATAATACAATTACGTTAAAAAGACTGAAAATACCAACCACCATGGGCAACGACGTACTGGTCAGCTGGTTATTAATAAATTTGATAAACAAAATATTAGTTAAATGACATTAATAGATAAATTGAATTTGAACACTATTGAGACATTAATAGACATTTTTGTTTTCTGATGCACAGTAATTTAATTTATTATTTCTAAAGTAGTAACATGATTAAGACCGTTACCTAAAAGATTATCCAAGTTCAAGACGATTACCCTTAGCCCGAGAATCATTAATAATTAAAAACACTATAAAAAATTGTGAAATAGACTAATTGAGAACTTATAATTTTTTACCAAATACATGAGCATAGTCGATGGCAATGGATGTATTATTTATTAAATTTGTATACGTTTTGTCTTAATGTTGCAGTAGACCATCCACTCCCTCAATCAAACTCATTCAACACTCGGTTCAGAATTGTACGTCCACCAATCGAAAAACCTCAAGATATCCCCACACTACAGTGCATCGGGACTATGAGAGCCAACTACAGTTAAGTCTCCCACATTGTCCCTCAGCTCGGAATCGAAATGGGACAACTTGGGAGCACCAGACACCCTTTTGCAAGCTTTGCAGCAAACTTTTGATGTTTGGTGAAAGCTGCAAATGGCTACAAATTAGCCCTTTCACACCAAAGCTGAGCCGAGCCGGGCCGGGCGAAGCGATGCCAAGCCAAGCCGAACAAAATCTGTGATGCTTTCGCACTGAAGCCGAGTCTCACTCAATAGGTTTTCTAGCCTTCCTAGCAGTCGCAGTTGCAACACAGTGACCCTGGCATGGACACCAAGCTAGACTGAAGAACGCTGGCAGAAACCGCTTAAAGTAGCTGGAGGCAGGACTGCTTAAAATCGTTTAGTCAAGCCTGGCGTCCTATTTGAAAGCTCCCATTGAAATACTGCGTAATCAGTGGTCAAGCGATTTTCGCCCGGCCTGGCTGTAGTGTGAAACCCGCCTAAGAGACCGATGATTCAGAGTCGAGGCGGCCGAAAAGTTTAAAAACCAGCGATGCCTTAAATTTTGTATTAACAACTTTTTCGGCATGAAAAAGTTTATAACATATATTGATGAGATTATTGTAATCAAAATAAGACCAAAGATGATATAGTTTGGACCACATTTAGTGATTAATACTTATAGAATAACTCATTTCATTTCACGATTAATTAATTAAAAAATAAATATCCCAAATGAGAGCACAACAAGGAATACAAACAAACAATGGTGTACACTAACAAACGCCATCACAAATACAAGGTCGAAAGGCGCCCCAAAAGAGGAAAATATTTAAACGTAGGTAATTGAACACCGGCCACACGGCAATTTAGCGTCTGTATTTGTGTGTTGTGTTCTCGTGATAAGCTTGCTTGCATTTAATTGTTCTTTTATAAGAAAAGTAATTTCTTGCTACAATAAAAGAAAAGTAATTTCTTGCTATAATAAAAGAAAAGTAATTTCTTGCTATAATACATAAAATTTGTTTAGGTATACAGTCTTTTACTGAGGATTTAAATTTCTGATAAGTTCTATTGACTAAATAAGAGACATTTTGCCAAGTTTTTGCTTGAAATAGTATGTGTCTCTAAAATTTGCTATGTGCTATATACAAGTACAAACATAGTCACATATACATGTGTACTTTTCTTATAAAATTAAGTATAGGCCTATTATCTGCACCCTTAAACTTGGCAAAGATACATAAAATAGGTTTAGAAGTGAAAATTTAAAAAAAATTTCCCGGCGGAGTATTTTTGTTCAGTTTCGGCAGCGTTCCGGTACTGGAAAAACTACGAGTAAACCCCTGATGGTGGGCATATCATATGAAAACTTAGTAGACCAAGATTCCTAGACTATTCACAAATTAACTAAACATAATAATTTTTATTAATAACCATAAAAATATATACCATTAATATAAGACTATTTGACTACTTGAAGTTATATTATGTTTTCGAGATTGCATGCAAACCAGAAGCCTGCAGTTAAGTGATCTGTGTAGTTGAAACACTACTTAAAAAAGACACCTTATTAAGAAATAGTAGAGAGAAAATAATTTTTAAATGTAATGTAGACATTTTAAAGTTAATATTGTAACATAATAATATGTATTTCTTCAAATGCGTATAGATTAAAATAGTAGCATTATTATTATTTTTATTGTTTGTAATCAATGGTCATCACAAAGAAATGAATCAACAAAAATAATATTTTAAAAAACAAAGCAGACAGTTAATTTTAAAACAAATCACATTTGTAAAGCAGGCAGCTTTAAACTAATAGTATGATTGTAAAATTTAAAAGGAATTATAAAGACAACATTTAAAAGTTTAAAAGGTCTACCCGTAAAAACAAACAGGATGCCCAATTAGGGCACACATCATTAGGTTAAACTTTCTGGAAAGTTTGAGGGAGTTCCAGAAAAATAGAAACGGAAGTAGCTATGTTCTAGTGCTTGAAAAGCACATGGCTTCAGGTCAGTCCTTCATCAGACTCGCTGCGAGACGGGCGCATGTCGCCGTGAAAAGTATTTCATGTTGTATTGAAAAGTTTTGAAGAGCAAAAGTTTATTTGTTCAATTGTATTATTTTCTGGAGGACGGTGGTTTGTTAAAGTGAAAATAAATTGAAGGAGTTACAGTACAGTCTCGCTAATCCGGACTTGATGTGACCGGACCCTGTCCGGATTAGACGGAAAAAGCCTAAAAAATGCATGAAATGTATACCGTTTGGGTTTTAAGTGAGAAAACGTATTAAAATTAGTGTTTTGGTGATAATGATACAGTATACAGTAAATATAGTGCACAGTATTTCATAACTTATTTAGCAAAGAGTGATTGTAACTGAACTGGTTTGAAAAGAATAAATATCAAAACATCTTTATCATTAAACAAATTTATTGCTGGACTTCACACAATTTTAACGACAAGTTCGTCCGTATCACTACTTGGAGCGCTGCCTGCACAAAATGAGTTATACAGCTACCTGCTCCCAACTGACAGGGAGGGGGAGAGCCCGAAAGACAGCCGAAAAATAAAGTGAATAACACTGTTATACGCATTCACAACAATCACAAGCTAGACAGTCTGGCATTTAGCCGTAGGCTAATAGAAAATGATGAGAGGGCGATAATGCTTACAGAATGTAGGTCCACCAGTTAGTATAAGAATCGCGTTGACATTATTAGTAGCCTACCACTCATAAGTAAATATTGAAATCTTGAGTTCTCTAACGGTACATTACTTGTAAATATTATATTTAAACAGAAATTCAATATTTTTTCAATTCATTACTGATGATTTTAAAAAGTTGTCCAGCTTGGTTTTTTTATATTGCAACATGGTTTGCTTATGACTTAATAGATTATAATATTTACTGTCACAAAGTGTTTGAAACTGTAAAAATTAAAAATAGATTATTTTTAAGGATGTTGCCTGTTTCAAACACGCATAGTGTAGCCTAAAGATAACAAACATTTTGCCATACCAATAAGTCTTGTTTACTTCTTCAGTAAAGTATATTGTACAAATATAAATTCAAATATTGTAATACTGTAGCAATATTTCTTTAATACCTACAGCTAAAGCTTTCAAAGTTTGTGTATACCAAAGTCATATTATTTGTCATTTTTCTGGTGACTAAAATTCCAAAAACCCTTAGGATATTGTAGACCTAATATTAGAAGTAATATATATTATATTTGTTTCCTTATCATGTTTCATATTATTACATTTAAGATGTATTTTATTTATGTTGTGTTTCTTTGAAATTGTAAGGCGTGCTGACTTTGGATGGGGTATAATTTAAACACGTCAAATCCATCCATTACTGTCAAAGGCTCCAAACAAACGGAACAGGTGAAATTGGAAGGGATTTGGATAAAGCTATGTCACACAAAACCACTTGACTTGTCACGCCTACTTGACACAAAAACTACTCGCTGCAAATTATGATAACTGGTCCCGCAATCAAAAAATATATCATTTGTATGGAAGAAAAAAACTAATTCAAAAGTTGTTCTTTTTCATACAATATTGGGTTTTTAATAACTTTCACGCAAAACTTTCTAGTAATTAATTTGAATAGCATAAAGTAATAATAAGACCTAACTCATCTTAAATATCGTTGTGTAAAATAATTATGTTTTATTGAACACACCAACGTAGTGTTCTTCAATTATTTAAAAAACCAAAAAGTAAATAAGCACTCTATGGTTACATCATGCTTATTGCCTACATGAATAGTTTTTCCTAGCAATTGATTTGAATAAAATTATA
>JAGFPH010000244.1:0-11343 GCA_018207615.1 Philaenus spumarius | reverse complement strand
AAAAAAAATTACACATGTGTTGTTTATGCAAGGAATGACATACTCATAGTATGTAATGGACTTAAACAAATTAATAATGAGTATTATACACACAGCAACAGTATTTATTTATTACAAAAACATCAAAGAGAATCACATATTATAAAACTCCATTAATTTTTTTTGTTTTTATTAGTGTAGGCTATAAAAAAATGCAATAGTCCAACGTGTTTTTCATTACGGGGCTTAGTCCAATGTCTCGTCAGCTTCGATGGTTGGTACATTGTCATCAACAGTAGTTACTGATGTTGGCCATTGATAGATGACATCATAAAATTCTTTGTAGCCAATCAAATAGGGTTTCAACTTTTTTAGGTCCATCATTTTTTCATTTTTTATTGGTATTTTTCCGTTTAAATAGGCTTGTTTTGTAGGAGGTTGTACATTCCCTTTTGTTTTGCCAAGGGAAAATGTGTTTTCCACTAGTCCTCCGATAAAAAGTTTAACAACAACCTTGCCCTTGGACTCTTTGTTCAATATAAACTGTTTATAATTAGAAATTTTGAAGTAAACCTTGTCCTCTGGGCGAACTGCACGGCCTGACGTTTTGTCTGAACACGTTTGTTTTTTATAAAAAACTGGCCACCAGTTATGAAAGTCTAGGATTTCTTCTGTTTTACTGTAGTGAATAGTAAATCTATCTTTTGTAGATGACCGCAGAAACAGCTCCCTATATTGCTGAACAGTATAGATGCGATCGGACTTCCTCAAACTCCGTTTGAGGACACCAAAGTCGCGATCACATGGCATGAAGGAGTGTCCTCTCACTGGGAAAAAATGAATAATTTTCTCAAACCTCTCACTGTCACGCAAAAATAACAAGAATAAGAGTAAGGTGTGATTTCTGTTTTGCCCTCCTGTCCCATCACTGAAAACATACAGCTTTTTCACTGTTTCTGGTAATTTTTGTATGTATTGCCAAAGAAACGTACATACCTCATTGGGGGACTTTGAAGCTTCGCCTTCATGATACAAATGCAGGTCTGCATGGCCACTTTTTAGGTCGTGGATGCAAAAAATATTCACATTTAATTGTCTAAGATAAAATACCTCTTGCACTGGAATGCGTGGAAGTGGTTGTGTAGCCATAAAATCGAAGCATATTGCAGCTGTGTCATCATCTTCAATTTCCCCAGCAACTTTCAAAGCTTCATAAAACTTTTTAGAACGCCTCTTGTGTAACATTTGCTCCGCCGCTACATTCCTTTTAGCATTATCACTAAGGATTTTGTCTTTCATTTTCATAGAAAACGCTTCGCAGGCACTGCATACATCCACTTGAGGTCGCTCAAAACTATAATTAAAATTTTCCTGGTAGTATTGTAGGAAAAACTTATATTTCACTATGCCTTCATATACAGGGTACTCCTCCAAAAACATCTGGTGCATGATTTTGATGTTTAATCTAGCATCTAAATAATGCTTGGGTTTACCACCATAGTGAGTGGTTTTTAAATCATACTTAGTAATGTGATCATGAATCACTTGGCAAACTTCGCCACTCACAGCATTACCACTTCGCCCTTTACCTCTCGCGTCTTTTGGGCTTTTGCCAGCAACAAGTAAGTTACACAAACGACGTACACGGCTGACAGTTATGCCATGTAACTTCATGAACATATTTTTACACACCTCTTGGATTTTCCGATTAACCTTAATGTTATAAGTAAAAAAGTTCTCTTTTTTCCTACTTACTGCGCTAGAGTCTGCCTCTGCAGAAATATCATCGTCCATAGTAGACTCATCTTCCCCAACAGGCCTATCCATCTTCCTATCGTTAGGCTTCAGACGACTTATAGGTTCCCGCTTCTCAATTAAACTTTGAAGGAATGCATCTTGTACATTTTTAGTGTCTAATGAGTAGAAATAGTCCCACATTTCAGTTTTGTTTTCTTCAGATAAGGGTCAAAGTCACAAAATGGGACAATTTCAAAAAAAAATTAAATTAAAATTAAGTATTTGATTTTATATAAATAAATAGCATATTAGGTAAATAACATGTTCAGGAACCTTATCTCATATGTAGCTGAGCTAAATTCTATGAATTTCTATTTTTTTATGGACTTTTAGTTTACCGAAGCATTAATGGATACAAATCGGTCACGCTTGCTAATCGGCAAAATATTACTTTGAGATAGCTTAAAAGTATAATTAATAATATCTTATATACCCAATAACATTCATTTAATAATGCTGTATAAAAATTATACAATCAGATTTTGAATCAAACATATACTGCCGATTTCGTGTGTGTGACCGATTTGTGTGGCCGTGACCGGGTAGTAACGATCGTGACCGAATGGTATCGATCGTGACCGCGCGGTAGCGATCGTTAACGCGCGGTAGCGATCGAGGCCGTTTTGATAATAATTTGAATTTGTGATTAGAAAATGCTGGAAGACAAGTAAAATAGTTGTTTTTATAATTAAAACAAACAATGGTTAGGGTAAGCAGCTTTTAGTGTTGAAATAAACAAAGCAACTGAAAAATCATAACAAAGTACTGATTGGCTATAATAATGTAATTATTTAAAAAAACAAAGTAACTTCTTGAGTTAATATGTATAACACCACAATCTTTAATAACAAATCTTTAATAATTCCAGATATAACACAAACAAAGGATATATAATTACTAAAAGTGGTAAATAAACAAAACGGTCACATAATACCATGGCGGTCACGCTACAGATTTGCACGTGACCGCTTTGTAATTTTCAAGTAAAACTCGGTGAATTAGCATTAATAGGTAACATAGGTTTGTCCTATTGAGTTTAGGATAAAGACAACGAATGCGCAACTAACTAGACATGTTGGTTACTGCAATATTTTAATATACACTTAAAATATTTACGTGACCGTTTTGTCATGCAATTAAGGTACTATTATTAGTTTCCTTAAATTTAGGTGATTTTTCGAAGAATTTAACAAATTGAAATTATTTCAACTAAGCCAGCAGTTGAAGTTCACTAATAAACTTCCAACAGACTACTGATCGCGTCAATTCTATCGCGATCGATAACGTAAAGGCAGGTTTATACTTTAGGTCGGTCTTTGTTTAGCTGTTTCAAGGACAAGTGTTGAATAAGAAAAAAAACATAGTTATCTTGTCCTCTGCTCGAATATTGTTTATGTATTAGTCATCACATAACCTAAATGTTTATTCTATGCCGTTTTTGCCGTGATTATCGATCTCCTTGTTTGTTTATTTGACATTCAATATTTAAGATAGCTGGTCAAGGACAGTGACCGATTTGTATTTCTTAGAAAAGAAATATATTTTAGTCACTAAAAATAGTAACTTTTTATCATGCAATTTGTCTAGTGAGAAGGAAAAAAGTGTTTCAAAAATATAAATATTTTTATTTTCGTCATATTTTTTTTCTTTTATTTTTTTTTTTTTTAAAGGGACTGAAATTGTCCCGTTTTGTGACTTTGACCCATAAGTTGAAATAACACTTTTCTGCACATTTGCAACTAAAAGTCTCTTGAACCTTAGCATTAACCTCCTTACCCGAATAGGATGAATATTGTACACCTTTTACTCTAGCATGTTTGATAATGTTTCTCTTGTATTCAGCTTCATTTCTTCCACATTTTCCTTTTTTAACGACTGGTTCACTATCACTACTTTCACTTGACATTGTAGCAAAATAGTATTTGTAGGTTAAGAAACAATGTTTATTAACTATTTATTAAACATCTGTAGAAAGCAAAGCTGTAAAACCACAGCTTATTTCAATATTACAGGGTTACCAACGGCAACAAGAAACAGATGAAATATTCGTTCAGTGCAGAAACAATACATGTGCTTACACTTGTGTCGTTTCTGCATGGAACGAAATATTGTAAGCCTAATTTAACAGGTAAGGAACCATAGCACTAGAGTCATTTCTGCACAGAATGGTAGGTCTACCAAAGAACTACAAAAAAATATAAAAAAGTGAAATTTTAAAAAAATGTCACATTTGTGTCGTTTCTGAAATGACCGATCAATTGTAATGTTAAAAACTATTTCTAAAAGTATTAAGTAAATGATTAAAATATGATTTAAAAACTTGGAAAAAATATGATAAGCTTGGAAATTTTGTTTATGGTGTCTTATATTTTTTTATTGCAGTATTTGAAGTATTGTATGTGTATAAAATTATGTAATTATAAACAAATTTGTTAAAGCATCCCGGGTGCAATTACGTCACCACCTTCTCTTGGCCTTTATTTCATCCAATCAAGTTTTCTATTTATACACATGGATTGTTTTTGAATTTCAAATAGCCTGTTTTTTTTTAAATTTATAATATGTTTCTGAATATTGTAATAATTATAATTCTGTGTTTATTTCATTTTAAAATTGCTGGAAATATAGTTTTATGTACAGTTTATTCTGTAATTTAGCCTGCATTTTACATTAGCCAGCAACAGAACCTTCTTAGGCTACAACATTTTACTATTTAATTATGTATAATTGTGTTACATTTGACTTTAGGCTTGGCCTAATTCATGAATTCTATATAGCCTAACAACAACAAAAAAAATTGTACAAGTCACTATATTAAAGCATGGTTATACATACAATAATTTGTTATTTCTGAGTAAAAAGTCCCATGGTTAACGATAATTGCAATTTTATTTCATTTTAAATTTTATGACATACATATGTACAAAAAAATATTTTGCTAGAAGCCCTACTGAAGTTAAGTCCACTTCCAGAACTAATATAAAAAATATTAATGTAGCACATATAGGCCTATATCAATAATTTTTACATTGTCTGTATTTTTCACTAATTACAGGTAGATTGGACTTTGATGGAGTTGCCAGATGGGATGACATTCGAACTGCATACGATTTGGATAAATCTTCAGCAGAGTTCCGTTTGCTACATAAGCTGAAAGATTCTCATTTAGAGCCTATAAGAACCCAAAAAATGAAAGTAGCCAAAGCAGCTCAGGCTTTTCCAAGCCACTCTGTAGCAGCTACTATTATGTATGCAGTTTGACTTGGTAAGTTAGTTAAAATTATTTAGGTTTTTGTATGTTAAACATGTGTAAGAGAAATTATATATTATAATGAATTGAGTCATTTTATTTTTTGCGACAGAATTTTCTATTATTACAGTAAGACCTCGATAATCCGGCAGACTCGATAGTTCGGCATCAATCATCTTGAAAATTAGCACTCATTAAAAATAGCAGTTTTTGTAATTATTGAGTGATTTAAGCCCGGTCTACACTGTCTGTTGGCTCCGCATCCGTTAAAAACAATGTGTAAAAATCTACTGCTCAATAAACTTGTCCAAAACAAACATTTCAATAAAGATTTCTCTTAAAAATCGAACCAATTCAAAACAATGTGCTCTCATCGTCCTTTAAAAACGTTAAAGGGACCGTTTAACACTTTGTTGCTGACAGTATTTTGTTAAACGTATTCCACTTAATGAAGATTATTTGAACCATTTAAAGTCTTTGGAAAAAGATACACATTGAACTTCTTGTAAATAGTTGTTCGATTTAAAACCGCTTTCAGGATTTCTACTAGTTCCCAGAAATAAAAATCAGTGACTTTTAGGGTAAAAATTTAAAAAATCGAGTTTCTATATACAAAGTCTTTATTCTGTAAAACTTAAAATCACTTATGACTTATGTCTACTTCTCTTAGCAATACACCCAACTAGTGATACACGAAATGCGTGATTAGTCGATTGTCTCGATTGTTCAAACATCTCGAGCATCAAACAATCGCGCATCACTACGCCGCCGCAACTTGTCTGCTCCGCTGTTCACTACTACGCCCATACTCCCCCCCCTTACTGAACGCTGTTCCTGTTTATATTAATGTTTCGGCAAAAAAAGACAGTGAAACACCATAAAACACATAATTACTCCGCTTCATATGTGCTTAAAATTATTTTAAAGGCTAGATATGTCTTATAAAAAATTAAACAGGTTATTATTGGAAAAATATTTCATCATCTTGAAGCCTGGGGCTATGATCACAATTATAACATCAGCGTGTCACTCGCACGATAGTATAGGCCTACGGAACCTTTTTTTTTATATTTATTACAATCCAGCGCTCAGAGAGCTTATATTATAAATATTTTATGTACAAAATGATTTTGTTTTAGGCTTTTAAAATTTATTAGTTAGCGGCAATTTCGCTACGCAGTTAATGTTACGTAGTTTCAACGTGCAATTTGCCTGTTCATATACAGTACATATGCGTTTGTTTATAGTTTATTCCCTGTCTAAACCATTTTAAAGGAAGACCTCGATAATCCGTCATCATCGGATCCCCGAGTGTGCTTGATTATCGAGGTCTTACTGTATTAGTTTTATTTTGCACTAATTTTTGAGTAATAATAACACAAAATAAAAATAAAATAATTTTTTTCACTTGTAATGTAGTTAGAATTTTCTAGTTAAGAAAATAGTCAATCTATTTATAAAAGCAAGCCTATCTATATGCCTATATAAAATTCAAATAAATATGGCCATATATGTTATGATGGCATGTCGTTGCTAAGCAACCAGTTAGTTTAGTTTTGTTAATTTTAATTTGGAGAAGAATTATAAAAAGGTTAACTTAGTTGTTTGATTGTTAATTAAATAAAAAGATTAGTTGTTTTAAAAACGATTCATTAACTACTTTAATTTAAAATATTTTTCTTTCCTAAACTCAAAAGGTTTTGGGCCCAGACACGATACATATGTAAGTAGCCTATAGTAAATAAATTTATTTAAAAATAAAAATGAGTTCATTACAAAATTTACCTTTACTAGCTGCTGATAATTTTAATAATTGGAAATTTCGGGTGAAATGTTTATTAGATGAAAAATCAGTAGCTGATGTTATTGAGCAAGCGATTGATACAACAACCCCAGAAAAAGAAAAAACTTTCAAAACTAATGATGCTAAAGCTAAATCAATTATTGTTCAATGTCTTACTGATAAACACTTGGATTTAGTTAAAGACGCAAAAACAGCTAAAAAAATGATAGAATCATTGGAAGCAGTATTTGAAAGAAAAAGTGTACTTACAAAATTACACCTGAAACGAAAACTATTATCATTAAAATGTTCTAATAATGACAAATTAGAGGATCATTTTCTTAAATTTGATTCTATTATTAGAGAATTGGAAAATATGAAATCAAAAATAGATGAATCAGATAAAATTTGTCATGTGTTACTTACAATGCCTGAAAAGTATAATACTGTAATTACAGCTATAGAAACGCTAAATAATGAGATTACTCTGGAATTTGTCAAAGCAAGATTATTAGATGAAGAATTAAAATTTGAAAATAAAGACTACAATAATAAAGAAGAGCAGGTATCATTTAAAGCATTTTCATACACTTGTTACAAGTGTGGTAAACAAGGTCATAAAATAACGGAATGTCCAATGAATAATATTAGTGATCGTGGAAGAGGAAGAGCAAGATTTTTCCGAGGACAAAATTCAAGAAGAGGACATACTGAATATGCTCATCAAGTAAACGATGTTGAAATATTATTTATAGCTACAAACTTCATATCAAATGAAGATAGTGATATTTTTATTTTGGATTCTGGATGTACAACACATCTTGTTAAAAGTGGTCTTGAAAAATATATGTCAAATATACAAAAGTTATCAACAGAAATAAATATACATATTGCAAACGGGATGACAATGAAAGCTGTAAAAAAGGGATGTATTACTGGAAAATGTCAAGGATATAAAATTAATTTTGAAGCTTTAATTGTCGAGGGTATAAATCATAATTTATTGTCAGTTAAAAAAATAACTCAAAATAATGATAATGTCATTAAATTTACAAAGAATGAAGTAAATATTACAGGGACAAATTTTGAATTAAAATGTCAAAATTTAAATGATTTATATGTAATTAACATAGAAATCAATCGTGATCATGAAAATTATTGCAATATTGCAGAGGGAAATAATGTAAATAAAGAAAAGGAAGCGGATATATGGCATCGAAGATTAGGACATCTTAATCGTAAGAGTATGAAATTATTAAATTTACCAACAAGTCAAGAAAAATGTCCAACTTGTATTGAAGGAAAAACATCAAGATTACCATTTTACAATTGTGAGAAACAATCTAAACAAATTGGTGATTTAATTCACTCAGATATTAGTGGACCTGTTAAAACACCTACTCAAGAAGGATATAGATATTTTCAAGTAATTATTGATGATTATTCACATTTTACTGTAGTAAAATTATTAAAATATAAAAATGAAGCAGAAAATAATTTGATAGATTACATTAAAGAAGTTAAAACACAACATGGATTTAAAACTAAGCAAATAGGTCTTGATAATGGAGGAGAATTTACGTCTAATCAATTCAAACTTTATTGTAAACAAAAAGGAATTATTTTACAATATACTCAAGCTTATACTCCACAGCAAAATGGAACATCGGAAAGAATGAATAGAACATTAATGGACAAAGTAAGAACAAAATTTATAGATACTAATTTACCAAAATATTTATGGGGTGAAGCAATACGTTGTTCAGCATATGAATTAAACAGATCACCAACAAGCGCTAATCAAGGTAAAGTACCTACAGAAATTTATAGCCATAAAATTTATTTATCAAAACTGAGAGTTTTTGGTTATCAATCATGGGTTGTCAATAATCCTAAACAAAATAAATTAGAGCCTAGAGCTAAGTCGATGAAGATGATTGGTTACGGTGGAAGTGGTTATAGACTATGGGATCCATCAACAAACAAAATAATTATATCAAGAGATGTAATCTTTGATGAAACAAAAATAAAATTTAATAATAATAATAATTGTATATTACAAGAACATTTATACCAAAAAGAAGAAACAGAAATTGAACATGAAATGATTGATCAAAATAATGCAACAAATGAATATAATGATGAATCAACTACAGAAAATGATATTAATGAAACAATTATTGAAATGGAAAATAACACAGGAAATGAAGGACAAGAAAAAAATATTCAAGATGAATTTAGTAAAACAAGATCAGGAAGAAGAATTAATACTCCCATTTGGCAAAACGACTACCAAATGTATACGGCATATAACAGAAAATAAAGATCCTATCACATTTCAAGAAGCATCAAAGGATCCAGATTGGACAGAAGCAATAAATAAAGAACTGAACGCATTACAAAATTTAGAAACTTGGGTAGAAACAGATTTACCACCAGGAAAAATTGCTATTGATACAAAATGGGTATTTCGGACTAAAGAGATGGAACAAAAAAGGCACGTTTAGTTGCAAAAGGATTTCAAGTACACGATTATGAAGACTTTAATACAAATTATGCACCCGTAGCTAGAGTATCAACTATTAGAATAATGATATCAATTGCAGTTCAAAAAAATTTACCAATTACACAATTTGATATACCAACAGCATTTTTGAATGGAAAATTGGAATCTGAAGTTTATATAAAAATTCCAGAGGGACTAAAAATTAAACAAAGTAAGGTTTTAAAACTTATACGATCCTTATATGGGTTAAAAGATTCTCCTAAATGCCGGAATAATGAATTTGCCACAGAAAACGGATTTGAAAGATCAAAGTATGTTTATTGTTTGTATTACAAAGAAGATTGTTGGTTAATAATTTATGTTGATGATATAATCACTATTGGAAAAAATGATAATATTATTAAAGCATTGAAAGAAAAATTTAATGCTAAAAATCTTGGCAAAATAAAATTTTTTTTAGGAATGGAAATAACAAGAAATAAGGATACTATAACTATAACTCAATCAAAATTAATTGAAAAAATTCTGGATAAATTTAACATGAATGATTGTAAAATTATAGGAACTCCAATGGAAGTTAATTTTCATTTTGAAAAAAATTTAAAACCAGTTGATGTACCTTATCATGAAATAATTGGAAGTATAATGTATTTGGCAATTTCTACAAGACCAGATCTGATGTATTCAGTTTCCTATTTAAGTAGAATGTTAGATAAGCCAACAAGTCAGTCATGGGTAGCAGCTAAGAGAATAATTCAATATTTAAAAGGGACTAACGATTTAGGATTATTATATAAGAAAACTGACAATTTTACAATAAAAGGATACTCAGATTCAGACTGGGCTGGTGACAAGATTGATCAAAAAGTACAAGTGGATCAATAGTATTATTTGGAGGAAATGCAGTATCTTGGCAGTCAAAAAAACAAAATTGTGTAGCATTATCAACTGCAGAAGCAGAATATATAGCTGCAGCATTAACTGCACAAGATCTTATTAATATCAAGGGTGTAAGTACAAATTTTGGAATTGAAAGTGATGTTGAATTATATGTTGATAACATTGGTGCAATAAACATGACTAAATCACATGAAAATTCTAAACGAAGTAAACATATTGATATAAAGCAGCATTTTATTAAAGATTTAATTATGAAGAAAATAATGAAGATTGAATACATCAACACGAAAGAAAATATTGCAGACATGCTGACCAAGGCTTTGTGTAAAGAAAAGTTTATGAATTTAAGGAATAAAGTTATGCATGACATTTAATCAATTAAACTTTAACAAGTTTTAATTGAGGAGGAGTGTTATGATATATAGATGGCATTCCGTTGCTAAGCAACCAGTTAGTTTAGTTTTGTTAATTATGGCCATATATAATTCAAACTATCATTAAGTATGACATATACAGGCAATAAACAATGTCAAGATTAAGATACAAACACTACGTTCAAGGGATTGAAACATTTTAAGCCATGATAAATCATAAAAGGGGTTAATTTGTATGTATGTATTGAAACATAAGATTCTGTTTTTTTTTTTTTTTTGTAAAGAACAGTGAAATGTAAGAGTCACAAAATTTGTTAAATAGCCTAGAAGATAACATTGCACTTTCTAACTATCAAATTTTGATCAATGCAAACTAAAGGTTTATTTACAACTCAAGAAGGCGGCTTAGTTCCTCCTATTTTTTCAAAGCCAAATTGTCACATCATTCTACTTTTTTATCCTTTTGTTGCTCTCTTAAATTAAGCTTCTAACAACATTTTACATTACGCAATACCTTGTTTGAAAAAAATTATAATTGGCTGGTATGTTTGTTACAGGTTCTCTACCGTCATCGGCTCCTATAAACCTTTCAAGATAATTTTATGTGAATATTATTGATTATATATCTAGGTGATATAATGTTTTAATAAATTTATCTTATCAAAAAAATGTTATTATTTGTTTACTATCCTTCTAGTGCTTTCTTTACTGGCAACAAAAATAATGCATTCTCTTTTATTTTTATAAAGACAAA
>JAGFPH010000243.1:732736-753676 GCA_018207615.1 Philaenus spumarius | reverse complement strand
AAATAATTACAATATCAAATCAAAACAGTGACAGAATCAAGGTCTATAAGAATACAATCGTGACTTTACAAGTGTAGCTTCAACAAACACACAGTTATATCAAGGACTAACCTAAACTAACTTAACCAGGTTATATATATAATGTATAGAAGTCATTCAGTATTCATTGTACATCCGTATGTAAACCACTGTGTTCAGCTTTCGGCTTTCAATTATGCAAACACAAAAGGAAACGTAAGGCGTTTCTACATATTCAGATTATATATTGTATTGAAAGAAATCGTGATCGGAAAATTTGAAAGACACGGATAAAATCCAATTGAAATAATAAGTGTGTTAATATAAATGCAACGTGTGGTAGCTAATAGTTATAATTTGTTTATTTTAACTCGAGAATCACAGATCCGATTTCATAGGAAGTTTCAGCAGTTCTCAATACACAATAATAGCTGCCATACCCGGCTTAGATCTTTTACAAAAATAAAAATTTCTTCCCAGAACTTTTCCGAAAAAAATAATTTGTATTACTTAAACGAATTTTAAATAATAGCTATTTAAGTTGTCATCAACCATTTTCTGCTGAGTAATCTCTATTGTAATCTACATTTTATGTGTATACCAGAATTATGTTTATTAATTCATCTTCTGCTATATTTAAGGTTAAGTTTTAAAAAATTTGTTCATACTAAAGAATGTCTCTAAAGTATGAAAACGGTTTGATTTTTCGAAAATAAAAGACAAATGAAGAGAAATGCAAAATGTTATTCTGTGATTAGTATACAAATTTAGTCCGCTTTCTTCTATCCACTATATTGAATGCAACTTTATTTTATTTTTATTATTATTATTTGTAATATGTAGAGGGTTGTGCCGTACATGATTTTAATGTGAAATTTACATTTTTGACGATTGCACCGTGGGTACCAAAACCGGCTTAATATTTCGGGAAAAAACACATGTTAAATACAAGTGTGATATATTTAAAAAAAAATTTAAAGTTGAGTTTAAACATTTGGTCGGCTATCTTGGATCCACCATTTGTAATTATCTTGTTTATAATAGATTATGCAATATATTATTTTAACGCGAAATTTGAAATACAAATCAATGCACTGTTTTCAATAATTTATTTTTTCTTAATGCTCACATAAAAAAACTTAACAAGAAAATTAATAAAAAAGTTTTCAAGTTACCTATAAAGAGTTTCAAAAACTGAAAACGGGGGGATTGATGCAAGGGATTTTGACATTTTAAAGCAACTTATTTACTTATTATTTTTGTCAATAAATTTACTCCTCTCTTTAGTTACAGTTCTTTTAAAATTATACTAAATAAGCAAGTACTGTCCGCGAGGCACGAGATGGTCCCTGGAGCTGCCCGTAAACAGCCATGTCCTCACGCGGTATCCCGTTTTTAGCAGGCGCAAAGGCGAGTAACGGGGTCTGACGCTATAGCGGAAAATATAACGTCATATAGCTTAGTATTGATATTGATCATGTAGGCTTATGTTAAAATGGATTTTAGTAATTAAAACAGCCGATTTTTTTTCAAATTAATTCTATTGACTAAATTCTCAACAAAATCAGCACAAATAATACAGTAAACGAAAAATGTGTACCTAGAGTAGCCTACGGGTGCTTTAAATATCATACTACATATAAATAAATTGAGTAAATTAAGTTTAAAAAATATACAGTAAAGGAGGTTCTAATAATAAAAAAGCTATAAAGTATAATAATATTAACCAAATTTAAGTTACTGTAAAATATTTTGTACGAATGTAAGTTTATGCAGGAAGTTTATAAGTTTATACAGTTGTTGTATAATAAATGAGTTACATCAAGTAAGTTAATTTATAATCATATTTATTATAAATATTATTACTTGATGTTTTTTTTTTGTTGTTATTTGTAAGGAATATAATTACACAGTTCATTAATAATTTAATCTTCTATCGTTTTTAAACTTATAAATCCAAAATTATTATACTATGCCAAACTCTTACCGTGTTTTTTAAAAACATATTATTAATATTATTTAAACACTAATAATCGCAATTATAAAAACTTTTAAGCTGTTATTCTGTTAATCTATTAAAATCCATTTAGTATAATAATTAAGTAAACGTACATACGAACAGTATATATATTTTGTTCTTTCACAGCAGTAATTGAATACATATTTCCAATAATTGCTACTAATAATGTTATTTTTTATATATATTTTAAAAAAAACACTGCAGAATTCCTGTTTTGTACTACGATGCCACGTTCGATTTTAAATAGCATTTGTCGAATAACGATGCTGCGGACATTCACGGCAGCTCTGTACTAGGTCGTGGCACATAGCTACAAGCGCCTTCAAACTAAATCTAGGCAAGGACCTAGGGACCATCTCGTGCCTCGCGGACAGTAATAAAACGGATCAAAAAATTGAAACCCCCGTCTAATTGCAGTTAATATTCTTTTACTGAATTTCGAAAAAGATTGGCACCTTAAAAAACGAATTTTGAAACATAGCATTCCTTAAATTTATAAATAAAACTGTACATGTTAGGTTAAGTTTGGCCTGGTAATTTTCAATAGTTCCATCTTCACCTAACATGAACAGAGGTAGGCCTTTGGGTCGTTCAGGTCAAGCATTGCCGAGAACAGCTTAAGTGAACTCGGAACCGTTTCCAAATATTTGTTCCATTTATTTGCTCGAATTGTTCTTATCTTTAAAATCTGGAAGTATAAGGGGACATTCTGACTTATAGTAATCATATTCAAGAAACAAAATAATCTCCAAAATTAAGAAGTCGTATTCTTAAGATATTAACGAGATGAAATTGACTCAGAAAATATATTAGAGGAGCAGCGCAAGCATTATGAAACATTTTAAAAACAAAAAATAACATCTCGTAGCTAAGCTTGAGCTGACACTATTAAAACAATCTATTTTAAAACTAAAATGATTAAAGTTATAGTTCAAGTTTTACGAGCAAGGAATTGTTTCCATTAGTTCCACTCCAACTCTTGGCAATGACTGTACTCCAACTGCGGAGCAACGACTAAGGCAGTGTAATAGAGGCTAGATGAGGTCGCAACCTTTGAATTACTTTGACATTGTCGTTTAATTCTCCTTCCTATGATTCTATTTTAGTATCCTACCGGGACCAGTTATGCAATCTGGCGGTTTTATGGGATAGCTGTCTAGTTCATCGACTTAAAAAAATTGTTACTACCTAAATTACTGACATAAATAGTGGTAGGTGGAAGGGATAATGCTGGCCTAGACCTGTTTGTTAATTCAGTTTTACCTAGAGTATCATAAATTGTCCACTACCACGAAGAGGTGTTAAATTAAAGGCCTCCACTATACACAGTATGGCCGTTTTCTACTTGCGAGAAGGGTTGCTAAGTTTATCAGATAACCTAGAAGGGAGGAGAGTACCTCTACTTAATTTACGGCTGTACACACCGTGACGTCACGTCTTTTTTCCCAGAGGTAGGCCTACGCTCCATGTATAATCAAATGGAGGTGGCTATACATACCCGTCACGTCACGGCTGGAAAATATTTGAATGGTCTTAGAGCATACCGTGCCGTGACGAGTGTTTATATCCGTACCTTTAATCCACCCAACTTGGTAGATGTTAAACTTGGTATGAGAGTTATTGTAAGAGGCTATTTATTCTAGCGCTATCTGACGACGGGTCTAAAAAATATTTGTCTTGGCTGCCTAAAGTTAACATCAAGAGCAACGCATTCTATTGTGCAGTAGTTGGAACTACATTTTAGCCTCCTTAACTTGTCACCAGAGTTTGCTTTGCTGTACCAATCTATTATAAATATTTGAAATATTTGTGTTATTAAATAAAAGGACACAAACAAATCATCTACTAAAACCATAGCCAGATTTGCGATGAATATTTTTAAAAATTTTTTTTAGGCCTAAACTTATTTTTAAATTGTTGGTAAATTGTAATATTTCTTCCACCAATTTGAGACCATACTCTTTAGATTGATGTGTTATACATAAGGCGTTAGTGCTCAGTTATCACGTAATTTTACGTCCATATTATATATGTAGATTCAAAATTGTTTAACATATACCCTAAATATGTGTTCTTGTATTTTACCAAAATATAATTTTAAGAGTTATATTCGTGATTGATTTTCGTGTATCGGTTGAAGTTTTACAAGAGGTGGTCATGTTTAAAGCGAATTTGAAAGATAATATCCTTTAGGTGACGCGACAAAATAAAAATTAAAATCATATTAAAAAGAAATGTTTCACGACTGGGAAAACAAATAATGTTTATATTCAAAATGGCGAAATAGAGTAGAGCTATTGTTGCAAATAACTTTCAATCTGATATTAACAGTAATAAAGATTTTTTTGTATATTACAAAATTATTGTCAGGAGTTCCAAGTAACCTCCTCTCTCAGAGCTATCTAACATCGCACTTAACAAGGAATTAAAAACATCGCACTTAACAAGGAATTAAAATCATCGCACTTAACAAGGAATTAAAGTCACCACACTTAATTAACAAGGAATTAAAAACAACACACTTAACAAGGAATTAAATCAGAGTACCGAAATGCAAATGCCCACTTGACCTTGAGTCCGACGTGGGTGACCTTGCCGTGGGTGGAGCCATCCTTACTGGAGCAGAGGGCTATTTGGTCTGCTCTCAAGGTTACCAGAGCAACAGAACGGGTTTGGCGGGTCTCCTTTAGGCGTAACTAGTATGATGCAATAGGGTGCCTCAATCGGTGTGGTTTTGATAAGAATGTGTACAAATCTAGTTTATATTATAAAAAGGTAAGGTTCTTTTTATACGACCAAAGATAAAATATATCAAATGTGTAACTGGAATAAGAAAAACGTTGCTAGTTTCAGCCAAAACATGGTTGAACTAAACTACACGTATCCCTTCCCTCTTGTTTGTATTAAATCTTTTAAATTGCATGAAGCAAAAGTTGCATTATGCTGTTAGTTGTTCAAATAAGTATTGTGTAAAATATTTCGCAAACAATTGTCTAAAATAATCCAGATAAAGTAGCAACAAAATAAAAATAATCATATAAAATGTAATAATTGTAATTTAAAAAACTCCATCCAACAAACATTTACTTTCGAATCTCCTGATTGTTCGTCTTCTAAATATAATTATGATTTTTTTAACTTGTTCAATAAAAGACGCCATTAAAATGCTTTGAATGCTTTAGGCTGGCTAAAACTTCATTATAAGTATGTTTATTACAATGGCCAATTTAATTTCACAAGTGATAATGATTTTTCAAAGCATTTTTTTCGGAATCCTTATAGCATATATATTATAAACTATTACATAATAATCCTTATATTATATATTATTTCTCAAATGTGTTTTTTGTCACTAAGCGATATCTCCCTTTTCCTTTGTAAAAATTAATTATTCAAGCATCGTTTTAAAGCTTATGTTCCCCGCTATTGACGAAAAGTAGACAAACAGCTTAAAAGTCATGTTTTCATTACGAAAATTGCATTAAACAAACTTTGATATTATACTTCATATGGTTACTTATGAAAGGCGCCATCTAACACTCTGTTTAACTAACATAAAAGCTGTTAGTTAGAGGGTTTACTTTATACAGGGTGTCCCGTAAGTATTGACCAAAACTTCACGAGGTTATACTATAGGTAAAAACAAACAATTTTCACCATATAATGTATAGTCCTATCTTGCTTAGTTTTCTGTCTGTCTGTCTGTTTGTGTTTTTCAGAAAAAAAATTCTATCTTAAAAATGGTTTGAGATATCAAGTTGAAACTTTTTACATTTAATGACCTTATTAGTATGCATCTTATATAAAAGTTTCAAAATAATATCATTTACAGAAACAAAATGGCGGCCATTTAAAATGTTCAAATCCTAATAACTTTAAAACAAGTGATGTTACAAAAAAAAAGGCAAGATACATAAAAAATAGCCCCTTTTAATACAAGCATTTTGATACCTGGTTTATTGATCTAAGATAAGTAGTAACAGAAATAAGTAACATTTCCCAAGTAAAGGTTTGTGTTTTATTCATAATTGCAATGTATTTTCCAATAATGATGAAGAATTCATGTCACAACAAGCAACAAATAATATTACCTGAACTGTAAAACACAAGTGACATTAAAGAAACAACAAGTAAGAAAACCTAATTATGATTTCGAAGCAAATGTTCAATGTGGCCTCCTCTCTGCTGATTGCACAGTGTAAATCGCTGTAAAGCTGACCGCCGGATATGTTCAAAATGATTTTGCTCCTGAATTACTGCAGCAGCTTCAACAATGCTTCAACCAAATCCATGGCGTCTGGAACAGGAGTGGAATACACCAATTGTTTCATGTGTCCCCAAACAGAAAAATCCATCGGTGTGAGATCCGGGGATCTTAGGGGCCAAGGGACAGGACCACCGCGTCCGATCCATTGATTTTCATACACTGCGTTAAGGTGCTGTCGGACTGCATTTGTAAAGTGGGCCGGGGCCCCATCGTGTTTTAACCATATTTGTTGCCTAACATGAAAGTAACATTTTCGAGAAGCTCAAGCAGAACATCTTGGAGAAAAATCAAGTATACCCGTCCATTTAACTTATTCGGCAAAACATAGGGTCCAATTAAACTGTCATTTAATATACCAGCCCACACGTTTACTGAAAACCTTCTTTGATGATGGCGTTGAATTGTTGCATTCGGGTTTTCTTGGGCCCATACATGATTATTTTTTACATTAAATACTCCCTCACGGGTAAAAGTCGTTTTGTCAGTGAAAAGGACATTCTTTAAGAAGTTTGGGTATTCTACTTGTTTGTGCAACACCCAACGAGAGAAATCTAACTTTTGTGCATAATCTCCAGGATGTAGTTCCTGCACTTTTTGGCATTTAAAGGGATATAATAATTGTTCATGCAGTGTTCTCCACACAGTACTCTTACTAGCACCCATGTCATGTGCTATAGCCCTTGTACTTGTTGATGGATTTTCTCCTACCTGGTTCAAGACAGCTTCTTCATAAGCAAGTGACCGAACAGTTCTTGGCCGGCCTACTATATCCGAGCACTTTTGTAATGCTGTACCTTTAAGCATAGACCTTTACTTGGGAAATCTTACTTATTTCTGTTACTACTTATCTTAGATAAATAAACCAGGTACCAAAATGCTTGTATTAAAAGGGGCTATTTTTTATGTATCTTGCCTTTTTTTTGTAACATAACTCGTTTTAAAGTTATTAGGATTTGAACATTTTAAATGGCCGCCATTTTGTTTCTGTAAATGATATTATTTTGAAAATTTTACCTAAGATGCACACTAATAAGGTCATTAAATGTAAAAAGTTTCAACTTGATATCTCAAACCATTTTTAAGATATAAATGTTTTTCTAAAAAACACATACAGACAGACAGACAGAAAACTAAGCAAGATAGGACTATACATTATATGGTGAAAATTGTTTGTTTTTACCTATAGTATAACCTCGTGAAGTTTTGGTCAATACTTACGGGACACCCTGTATATGCAAGTGTAATCTATCACGCAAATCAATCAAATTAAATCAACGTAAAGCGTTAGATCTATACATTTTTATAAACTGTTATTTATAAGCCAACGTAAATAAATAAACATAACTAACTGAATTAAATCAGCGTATTAATTATGGTAAGTACTTGCGAAATGTTAGCACGGGTCAACTATTTATTACATATTATTTATTTATTTTAATTACGATAATTAGGTATTTATTTGTCGATTGAATTTATATATTTGTTATATGCATCCTATCCTCTTGATTTTCAGATGATTATGACCGCATAGGCTTTTCTTCTTTAAAAAAATGTTTGCCTAATTTGTGTTATCCTAAAACTTTATATTTTAATTTAACTAGGCTATACAGAAAACATTTGGAATACAATTTTCACTATATTCCCGAAAATGGTGTATTATATAGGCCTACACCCCTCATTAAACATATCAATAACGTTAGATGTACTCATATACTTCGCATGAAAGCTATAAAGAATCCAATTTTCTTTAAAATAATTAATGAAAAGTATAATATTTTCCGAGTACGGTAGTAGACCTACTATTGTTGATGTGGTAATATTACAAGTCCGAAGCGTCATTATAATAGTTTATTTCGTATGGTTATAGTTAGTGGTTAGTTCGTTATATTTACCATATGACGTGTTGATGTTATTAAGGTTGGGCAATACCACGTGAGTAAAAGCATCGAATCCAGTGAGCAGAGCTAACCTTAAGAAGGCTGTCTTATGATATTGCATTGGTAAAGCGCTCGAGCGCAACGAATATTCACATTCTTTTTACTAATGCCATTCCTATTTTTAGTTTCCGCTGTGTGCGCACTCCAATGTACAGTTTGTGACACAATTCACCCCGTTGTTTTACTGCTTGACTGAAAATCATGTTTTTCGTCTTGTTCATAAACAAAATCTGTAATAAAAATGTATAATTTACAATTTTTGTCACCTACGAATTATAATTTAGATGTTTATAAACCATTTCCTGTAAATTACAAAATATTATCTTTGAAATTCGAGGAAAGATAAGTTATATTGAAGAGGACTGTATGGGACAGTTTCGTCCTGGTATTGCCAAACTTAATATCGCTTTGGTCAAAATTTCGAAACGGCTAGCGTTGCGAAGCCCTTGGCGTGCGAGACACACTGGCAATTCTTTTGTTTATTTCTCTACAACATGCCCACTCTCATTTTCATATAGTTCGAGGAAATGTAAACAGTATGCAGCTACATTCAAAGTGCCACCTACACACCCCTACTACAAGAGTGTGTTACTAATTTACTGTATTGAGGTTCGAATACCATTCACTAGTTATCTAAAATTGACCTATATGGCAAGGCGCATATTGAGACGCGAGTCACGCGACGTGGCACAGTGCGACTTTTTGTAATATTCGTAAATGAATGGATTAGCGCATATTGACATCGCTACGCTACGCAGCGCGACTCGCGTGGCACGACAGTCGCGTGGCACAGTGGCAGTGACACGGTTTCTCGCGCCACACGTCACACGATTTCGTTAAGTCTAGCGTATTAGCCTATAAGCAGTCACGATGAACTTATCTTGAGTAAAAATCAATTTTCTCTAAAAATAAACATCCAATTTGTATGAAATTTAAAACATAAAACATACATAAACAACATATGTATAAATATAATATAAAAAAATATATATACCTACAATAATTTTTAACTAAATAGGCTATCAACTTTATGAACGCATAATTAATTATGAATGAATATGTTTTTATTAAAAACTGAATTTTTATAAAAAATATTCATCCGATTCGTTTGAAATTTATAACATATAAATAATATATGTAAATATAATATACAAAAATTCAAACTCTACGACAATATTTAAGCACATAGGCCATCAACTTTATAACTAGGCCTCATTTCTAGGGGCAACACAGTATGGTTAAACTTTACAATCGTAGTCCTAAATAAAAACGTTAATATCTCACTAACCATTTGTTTAATTATTATTGGGGGGGGGGGGGGGGGGGGGGGTATTGATATTTATTTTTACTATCTTCATTAATTATTATATCAATTAAGTTATTTTACCGAAGATATGTTGATAGATAGGCTAATTACACGCATTCTATAGGCTATGCTTAGTAAAGTTGCTGACCTATTTCTTTAAATATTATAGTGGAGCTATCATTTTTGTATATTGTATTTATACATATTTGTTTAAATATATTTTAAATTTGATTTAAATTGGATAAATATTTTTACAGAAAATAGATTTGTATTGTCATATGTTCAGTAGGCTATAATTTTCAATTACCAATATATTTATAATCTCAGAGTCTGCTATAGGCCTATTATCAGAGTCTGAGCTGAGATCTAATGAAGATAGTTTATCCGTGAATCATTAATTTTTAACATTCTAACAAATAAAATGTTGGGAGAGTTAGGAGCAACTGCGTTGTAATATGCGTTCCCCAACGTCGTGTCATCTCACACACGTCAATTCGCGTCTCAATGTGCGCCGTGCCTATTGGTAAGAAATTAGAAACAGATACTTAACCTTACTTTGCTATATTTTCAACCCGCACTTATCGTGTTTTAAGTGTGGTATTTAAAGAAAATCATCAGGACCTTTTTAATGGCAGGCCTAATTTAGTATAGCGTATTAATTTTAAACACGCATGAATATCAATTAGGTTAATTAATCAGATACCACCACGTATTGCGCGACTGCTTACCGGAAGCGTTGTGGATTGTCCCACGTGCGGGACAGTACCACTTCCGGAGCCGCCGGTCAGCCATTGTCTTTATGTATATCGCTGGTGATTATGTCAGCTGTGGACTGTTTGTCAACAATCAAATATATTCGGCGGAACAAACGTACGATACACTATTAATTCAGTGATAATTTCAAGTTGTATAACATTCAAGTTTTATGAAAGTGTTCTGTGCACCTGAAGTGGAGGAACATTTTGGAGGATTGTTGATGCTAATTTTACGCATTCAATGCTTTCTTTTTTAGAATTTCATACATTAAATGGAAAAACTCTTATACGTTTTATCGTTTAAACTGTGAAAGAAATTGGTGGGAAAAGTAATATACGAGTTGTTTAAAAATATCTGAATGGAAAGAAACAAAACAATAGCCATTTTAAAGAACTGTACATACTCGATCTACAAAGTGAAGTTCCAAAAATGCAATATTTTTATATAGTACCATACACTTATAAACAAATATAAATGAAATAGGCCCTACACTTTTTTATTTTGGAACGTATTTATTTGATGGATTAAAATTTCAATGGGATTTAGTGGAAACATGTGCTTTGATGGGACACTTTCTGATCTTTAATTTTTGACTAGTAAGTTTTTAGAAAAAAAATCTTATATAATGTACTACGGGAAACCTCTGCGTGCTCCGCACGAAAATCCCGTTGGAACCTTCTATACACATATAATCACGTTATGTTTTCTTTAGAATACAGGTGTAGGATTATTAATAAATCCCAAAACTAAGATGGTAAATAATGTTAAATGTTCAAATCAAATTATTTCGTATATTTTATAACAGCAGTTATAATAAAGGTTAAAAGAACCATCAAGGCTCAGGTCTACACTAGATATAATAAAAACCTAACCAAAAAGATAGAAGTACAAATAATTGCTTCAAAGTTTGAAATCAGCTGT
The DNA here is from genome assembly GCA_018207615.1 of Philaenus spumarius. Taxonomy (NCBI): domain Eukaryota; kingdom Metazoa; phylum Arthropoda; class Insecta; order Hemiptera; family Aphrophoridae; genus Philaenus; species Philaenus spumarius. The sequence goes on along the minus strand of JAGFPH010000243.1, from coordinate 742,451 downwards.
TAATGGAGAAATTAGAGCAAACAGATGTTTTATCTGTTATTTTATTCAATTGGTTGCTATGGTAATAAATGTAAATACATGTGTTGGTTCATCAGTCTAGGCCTAACCTAAAAATTTGTTCCGACTATAAGTAAAATTCAACTCCGAGTAAAATTACTCAACATTTACCGATTTACTTCAAATTTGGTATCAAAATAAACAGACGATCTTAATACACAACGTTATGTGATTTATTTTTATATTTTCTTGTTATAAAAAAAGTTTGCATAACGCTACTATAAAAAATTAAAATACAGGTAGAAGTGGAGCGGAAACCAGTCGACCGTGCTGACCCTCGGTAGGCTTCGACTTCCGCCTCACTCTGAGGTGAATTTTACTATAAATTTACAAATATTGAAATAAAAAATGTTTTTATCAAAATTAATTATAGCCTATGCTACTCAGGGATAGTGCAGCTTTTTATTAGTAACACTATTTTTTCAATCGGTACAGTAGTTCCAGAGAGTAATACAAACAAACAAATTTTTCTTCTTTATAATATTAGCATAGAAATGAAAGCGGTATGTTGGAGAAGACTGGTTTTTCGTTTTATGGGCCACAAACTAACATTTAAAACAAAGCAAAATCATTTGTGTACTTTCGCAAAAATAGCCACTTTTTTATAATTCTATTGAACAAATTTCAAAGAATTTGTCTGAGACGTTTCATTTAAGACGAAATTAAATTTGAGTTTCTGTTAATTTAAAAGACTTATTCTATAGTACACTACAGATTTGATTTGGTGATTATTTCCTTTTTGCGTCTACTTTCCCTTATTTAGGGTTACGCTGAAAAAATGTATATTCCAGCAGTTCAGAAAATCAATTACACCAATTTTAATATCTCAGAAATAATTCGTCCTATTACGCAAGCAGATAAAGAAATGTTAAACGATAGAATTGATTTTATTTACCGTCTGTTTGTATAAGCCGATTGAACACGGAAGCGCTCTAGCTTACCACAGGGTCAGAGTTTAATTGGTCGACTTGGCGGGGTTTTATTGACTTTAGCGCGGGAATATGTCCCACGTACACAATGTGCGGGAAGGAAAGTGAACCAGCTTTCTCTCTAATTACCAATTAAAATCCACGCTTGTCTGATCACATTCTGCCAACCTGCTGCACCACATTTCTGATTATATTTTTACACTGCATTATTATGTGCACGGGATTTAGTTTTATAGAAATACACTAGCGATGTGGGGCGTTTCTATCTACTGAATGAATACACTACTGTCTAATTTTTTACCATAGACTATATAATTTAAGGCTGTGAAGGGCCTACAAAAATGTTTAAACAAATAATTATATTATTGTTTTCTTTATTTTGTTCTTCATTTAAGCCAATTATTATTAGTTTACAAAGCCATTAAACAAACTAACAAAACATGCTTTTACCGCATTAATAATCTAACACTTGAAGTATTAAGTAATACTTTACTAAGTTGTACTATTAACGGTACATGTTTTTTCAGTGATGAAAACCTGTTTTGATTCTCATAAAAAGAACAGATTAAATCTCGTACTTGCAACTACCATAATTAAAGTAGATATTAGTTTTTGTGTGACATGTCCGAAATTTCAAAACTAACTACTCTTTAAGATTTACAGATATGTTTGTAAAGGCGTAATTTATTTTCACTAATACCAGTATTCGTTGCAAATTTACTTCAGAAAATATGTATTACTAGGGGAAATCCCTGCGTGCTCCGCACTCCAACCCCGTTGGTACCTTCTATGCACATAATCATGTTATGTTTTCTTTATAATAAAGGTATAGGATTAATAATAGGCCTAACAACAAAGCTAAATAATGGTAAATAATGTTAAATGTTCAAATCAAATTATTTCTTATATGATTTTATAACCGCAATAATTATAATAAAGGTTAAAAGAACCAGCAAGGCTCAGGTCTATGCTTTAATAAAAAACGTAACCTAAAAGTTAGAAATACAAATAATTGCTTTAAAGTTTGAAATCAGCTGTGGAAATATTGGAGCAAAAAGCTGTTTTATCTGTAATTTTATTCAATTAATTGGTTGCTATGGTAATAAATGTAAATGCATGTGTTGGTTCATCAGTCTAGGCCTAACCTAAGATGTTTTCCGATTAAATTTACAAATAAAATAGTGAAATAAAAAATATTTTAATCAAAATGAATTACAGTCTATGTTACTCAGGGATCGTGTAGCTATCCCAATTCAAAAATCTTAAATACGAACCCCCATCAAGTGATACCTCATTTTTAAGGCCTTGATAAATGAAGAAGAATTGCACAAATTAGAGGTATCTACCTTAACCCTATTGAAAATGGCGGCCAGTCAAAGTTGAAAATATCTTATTAACACAGATTTTTACGTTAAAATACCTTTCAATGGTAAAAGGCTAATTCTAAATTTGTTATCAGCAGTTGTGCTTTCAACGTAGAAAACTATTTACCTGCTGTATCTAGAAACTGCAAGCAGTTCCTTTTAAGCTTATGGCAAATTGTGCAAATATTTGTTTAGTACTAGATTTTGAGTGACACTCTGATTTTATTAAATAACGTGCAAAAACAGTAGGCCTATTCCTTTCCACTGGAAATTTAAATTAAAATTAAATTAACGTAATTAAAATTGTGTTAACATAGGATATTTCAAATTTGACTGGCCGCCATTTTCGATAGGCTTAAGATAGGTACCTCTAATTTGGTCCATTCTTCTTCATTTATCAAGCCCTTTAAAATGAGGTATCACTTGATGGGGGTTTGTATTTAAGATTTTTGAATTACCCTCTCATCACCCCATTTTGGGGTAAGGAGTGAAATGGTCGGTTACACCAAAATTCGTCTCCCTCTGTCATATAGAGATACCCCGAAGCTCATTTATTTACTTCTACTTGTTCCAAAGTTAAGGGGTGGAACTTTTGGACACGCTGTATATTATTTGATAAAAAACCAAAAATGACCAGTGTTTAATTAGGTATTTTAGTGTCAGATATGGACTATTTCCTTTCGACTTTAATTTAGATTCCCCAAACTCAAAATATTAGTACCTTCAAGCGATTGTTACCAACACTTTTTTGAAAGCGAAAAATTCGATTTCTCAAAATTCTTTTCCGACTTATATACTCGTTGATTTATGATATTTTATTTTTAAACAAAATAAAAGTTTAAGAGTTCTGAATGTCACAAAATAAGAGTTTGTCTGAGGAACCCAACTTCAGCCTCTCTCCTGAGGTTGGCCGTTTTATTTAACACAAAATGTAAAACACTTATCGTTGGATCAATAACGCCTTGTTGAAGGAAAGCGCCAAGTTGACAGTTCCTGAACTATCTTAAAACTTGTTCTTTATTTACGTCATACAAAGTTTACAACTTGAGGAAAGATAACATTTTCATCCGACGGAAGGTTTACAAAGTTGATACTGGCTACTTATGTTTTTTTTTTTCTAAAAGGATTTCTTGCTGAGAAACAGAAAAGACAAAGTCATCGATGTAATTGATTCACAGTTAGTTAAAGACGTTGAAACATCTGATTTTAAAAACAATTACGTTCATTTTCTATTACAATTTGTTCATATCTATATATTAATTTGAAGAGATTTTTTGTAATCCGAGTGAGATCTCGAGTTCTATTGGGCCGATTGACATGCGATTTGTGTTAAATGAAAGGTAATTAGCTCTATATTTGCCCATTTTACTTGGTTTTTAGTAATTACATCACTAAATTTTCAAAAAACGGAAATTAAAATCTCTTATGGCAATTTAACATGGGAAAATTGTTTAAGCCTATTCCAAGTGAAATCTCGAGTTCTATTGGTCCGATTGACATGCGGTTTGTGTTAAATGAAAGGTAATTAGCTCTATATGTGCCCATTTTACTTGGATTTTAGTAATTACAGCACTAAATTTTCTAAAAACGGAAATTAAAATCTCTTATGGCAATTTAACATGGGGAAAATTTTTAGGCCTATTCCAAGTGAGACCTCGAGTTCTATTGGACCGATTGACATGCAGTTTGTGTTAAATGAAAGGTAATTAACTCTATATTTGCCCATTTTACTTAAAATTTTACTATTCCATCATTTAATATTTTTAAAATGTAATTTAAAATATTTTCTATTCAATAACATTGTATTTACTGATCAACTGATTACAACAGCACATGTTTTATTATCATCTGGAGTTCTATTGGACATAAAAATATATAATAGCACAGATCAGTTGATTATAACAGCACATGTTTTATTATCATGACATGGTTAGTTTATGTTGTAATTTATTTTATTGAAGTAGGTTATGTTTAATTTTGCTGTTTGCTTAATTATGTTTTTCTGTTTATAGTTCAATAGTTATGGAGGTGAACGGATAATTAGTGATGATGAAATTGTCTTTTTATATGTTTTTCTTACTTTTTATATGGGACTCAATCGTTCAAATTAAAGGAAATTTATTTAATTAAATCAATCACTTATTAAATCAAGCAACTAGGCCTACATTAATTGCAAAAACTTTGCACAGGTTAGCTAGGGTTCCAACAGGGAGTTGGGGAGTGGGGGGTTGGCGTGCGGAGCACGCAGGGGTCTCCCCTAGTTTTTAATAAACAATAACTGTTGTAAACTCCTGTAAAGACTAGCTGAGTCAAAAACTAAAATTTGACCTAGCAAATAAATAAGTATTAATCTTTCGAATTGTTAAATAAGTTTAAATAATATAAAATCCATGTTAAACCTGTATACATATGGTGCAGTACAAGAACGAAAACTTCCCTCCGCTGCCTCGACCAAGCAGCTGAACCGCTGACGTGAGTTGAGCGAATTTCCAAAATTAAATGTATATATGTTTTTGGGTTTCAAACAACTATTTTTGAAATTGATCTACTCACGAAGGTGCTGCCAGCATCTACCAAATATATTGCCATCGGTCACCACGGTAAAAGCCGTGGATTTAATTCTGGTACTTTTACGGTATTTTACGTTTTGATTGTTTTTGGGGGAACCAGATGGGCTATAAGGTCGCGTAAAAAACAAAATGTGCGGAATTATTTCGTATGTCTATTTTTTTTAAAGAAAACTAAAAAAAATTTATTCTATTACGAAAAATCTCAAAAAGTGTTACTTCTAGTCAAAAATTTGGTCTACTTCCGGTCAATTTTTTTGGCTAACGAACTCGTCCAAACGACTTAGAAAACCAACTTGTGTACTAAATTTGGACCAAATATGACATAAAATGAGCCCGTTAGATGCGCACAATTATATACATGATTCTTCCGGTCAAAAATGTGGTCTACTTCCGGTGAATTTTTTTTGCTAACGAACTCGTCCAAGCAACTTGGAAAACCAATCTGTGTACGAAATTTGGACCAAATCGAACATAAAATGCGTCCGTTAGAGTGCGCACACTTATATACATGGTACTTTCTGTCAAAAATTAGGTCTACTTCGGGTCAATTTTGTTGGCTAACGAACTCGTCCAAGTGACTTAGACATCCAACGTGTGTACCAAATTTGGACCAAATCGGACGTAAAATGCGTCCGTTAGAGTGCGCACACATATATACATAAAGTTACTTCCGGTCAAAAATGTGGTCTACTTCAGGTCAATTTTTTTGGCTAACCTACCAGTTCAAACGACATAGAAACCCAATGTGTGTACCACATTTGGTCTAAATCGAACGTAAAATGCGTCCGTTAGAGTGCGCACACATGCATACATAAATATATACATATATGATTTTTAATGACACCCCAAACGTGTTCTGGGTACCATGATTGGTGCTCATTTACTACACCCAACCTTGGGTCTTACCATAAGGGCCACTGCAATAGCTCATTTTTCCTACGGAAATTCGCTAATAAGCTGTTGGTATATAGGTGAATTAGTTCAAGAATATCTTAAACTGCTAGCTGAGCCGCGCTAAAATTTCGCAAGTTAGGAGTACTTACCTGATTTAATACGTTGATTTAATTCAGTTAATTACGTTTATTTATTTACATTGGTTTATAAATAACAGTTTATAACACTTGCATATTAGTTAGGTAAACTGATTGTTAATAGATGGTGCCTTTCATTAGGAATCACTAGCGGCTCTGCCCCTGGAAGCTTCACGTAACAACCCCGCCTCGGCCTTCGGCCTTAGATTCGCTTCGCTCGCAGTTGGAAAATTCTATAAAGAATCTCGTTAATCTTTGACTCGTTTGTACATAGGTTTGTAAAATTATGAAACCTGGCTGAAATATATTAACAGTAATTAAAAGATTAATTATAACCTCAAATACATGATTTAGAAACGTGAGAGGCTTTCATTACGATTTTAAAGTTTTTAAACCAGGCCTAAATATAGTAAAAATTATTGCAGGATTAACATAATCTCAATACTATGTTTCAGAAATGAGCCATTCCTATATTACAAAATTGACTATTAGAATGTATCCCTCTTTGCCAAGTTAACCTTTTTTTTGACAAAATAAATTGTTAAATAAGGCCAAATTTATTATAATTCCAACGTGCTAGAACTACTAGAACAGTATAAATTAGTTTGTTTTTTGACCGTAATTAAAAACTATCCAATGAACAGCTGATTTTGGATAATAATCAATCTCAGTTCTATTCCACTCTATTTTCAACGTGCTAAAACAGTATAAATTGGCTTGTTTATAAACAGCTGTTTTGTTCGCTTTATTACTATTTCGTTGTTATTTTGTAACCAACATGGCAACCCATAAGACCCTGTGTTAAAAATTTTCAACTTTTAAATTAGATTTTCTCAAAAAATTGCGTTTTTACACGAAATACAACTATATGGGTATACTTAAAAATCAAAACTACACCTAAATACAAAATTTCTTTGAATTCGTTAGATCCGTGTTCGAGATCCGCGACAGATACAAAGATACAAGAATTGCTCATTTAAAGTAATAGGATATGAAGTATAATATAAAAGATTTTAATCGATTTTTGTAACGAAAACATGAGTTTTAAGCTGTTTGTCTATTTTTCGTCAATAGCGGAGAACATAAGCTTTAAAATTATGCTTGAGTAATGAATTTTGATGAATTATTAAGGGAGATATCGCTTGGTTACAAAAAACACCCTTGAGAAATAATATGTAAGGATGACTTGTAATGAAATATTCTAGGTAACCAATATTACTTAAAAATTACTTTTTGCTTATAATTAGTACGAAACAGCTGATTTTCTTCTTGAATTATTTGAAAACAGTTTAACAGAGTAATTACATTTCTTTGTAACGATTGCACATTTGAGTTTTCTGCTGAATTTACTGTTGCATACTTATGACTAAATTACAAATGAAACCACAATTTTCAACAGCGTTAATATTTGACGACAACGCGTCCTGTATAGCAGTTTTATACAATCGGAACATCAATAAGGTAGGTGTAGTCCATTAAGAGTTTAGTAATTTATTTTTAATAGTTTGGAAGAAATCTATTAAAAACTAATTTCCTAATTTTTGTAAAAAAAGACATAATGGATTATGATTTTGGTCGGCATAAGGCAAATATAAGCTAAATTTTTTGATAAATAACTATTGAGTTTGATTTGTGAGAAAGTCACTAGATAAAATAAAACCTGAACACAAAATCTCACAACAAATATATTTACCTCGTTAAAAAAAGGGTAAAAATCTAGTACCAAAAAAGGTACTAGATAAAATAAAACCTGAAACAAAATCTCACAACACAGACGTTTACTAACTTCAAACGCGTTTCAACGACAATGTCACCATCCTTAGTTGTGCACGGGCTGCAGTAATCAAACTATAACTACATTCACGATATTGTTTCATTACTGTAGCCCGTGCATCACTGAAGATGGCCGACATTGTCGTTGAAATGCGTTTGAAGTTAGTAAACTTCTGTGTTGTGAGATTTTGTTTCAGATTTCATTTGATCTAGTACCTTTTTTGGTTTAACAAATATTGTCTTTAATTTATCTTTCGTTTAATGGGCGGAAGTGGGAACACTCTTAAAGAAATTCTTTAATTACAGGTGTCAGATATTAATGGTGATGTAAACACACAACAGCTGTTAGATCGTAAAACGATTATGTAAACAGTAACTTGAAAGTACCGTAAAAAATCAACAGGTAGAAAGTAAATGCGAATTTAGTTTAATGGTTAAGTGAAATTTAAAATAAATAATAGCTTCATTATTCTGTAATTAGTGGAACCTCAAAAATAAATTAGATTACTGGTATTTTGCAAACATTCGTCTAAAGTCGGTTATTTCAGCTGTCCAGATCAATTTAAAACATTGTTTAATATTTGTATACACACAACCAAGGATCTTCGCCCTCTGCTCGCTTCGCTCGCCAAACCCTACTGCGAAGCAAAGCAAACAGATTATTGTAAACTCTGATGTTTTCACAGAAATTGCGACTAATTAGGACAGAGGCATTTTTATGGGGAATGGTAGTAGTGGTATCGGTGATCTAGATCGTGACGCATGCTCAGTAGGGCCAGAGTTTTGCGTGAATGACAGGAATTGTTTATATAATAGTGAGCTACAAAGATAAGTATTTAGGCCTATGAATATCATTCAAATTATTCACGATTGTTTTATATTACATTTTTTAAATCATTTATAACATTTATACTACACTATGCCCCAATTTCGTTATACTCCTAGTTCGTTAACACACCTACTAATGAAACATATAATGTGCTTTCGCAATAATTATATTTCTTTTCTTGCAGTTTTAAATAAAAACAATAAATCCTGCATATCTTTTAACCAACAAACAAAATAAGTAAATACGAGATTTATTATTTAGATATTGAAATATTTCCTAAGAAAAGAATAAAACTAAAATATTTCATTATAATCAATTGACAGTTTATAGTAAGGAATTGTGTCTCTTCAAATTTTACTTTTTATTCAACTAATCACGTTCGCCCTGTTTAATTAACTTAGATTAGAGGTTATTTTTTATGAAGTAATGAACAATTGTCTAACTGAATTTTAAACTAAGGATAGGGTTGGTGAACAATAAGCCATATATTTTAATTTTTTTAAGAGAGAAAACAATGCTTTAATTAAAATAAGCCATTACTCTTAAAAGCAATTCTTAAATTTTGCTGCTTTTATTTCGCTTATGCGAAGCTTACAAATACATAAAAAGAACAAACATCACAAATGTGTTTTTATGGAAGTATTTCTACTCGTAGTTTGAGGGCTTTGACGTACTAATCTCTTGAATAATTACAATCAGAGTGGACTCCAAGGCCGTCAAGTGCTGACACCGTTAGAGGCCGACTGGAGCAGACAGTTAGGCGCCCATTCTCCTCTCTGTCGCTCGGAGCTCTGTTAGACATGTTGCTTTAAGGCTCCTTCGCAACTCACCCTTTGATTTGATTTTTAACAAGACTAGTGTTAACTGATTCAGATGGGTTTTAACCCTCGATGAAAAAAGAGTGGTTTATCGTTTGTAGCTGTGTGTGTGCATCTGTCAATCTGTGAGTCTATGAATCTGTGTGTCTGTGTATCTGTGAATCTGTGTGTCTGTGAATCTATGTGTCTGTGTATCTGTCAATCTGGGTGTCTGTGTATCTGTGTGTCTGTTATATGTGTGTCTGTATGTTTGTGTATCTGTGAATCTGTGTGTCTGTGTATCTGTGAATCTGTGTGTCTGTGTGTCTGTGTTTATGGCGTTCAGTTAAACAACTTTCACATTT
>JAGFPH010000243.1:685531-698969 GCA_018207615.1 Philaenus spumarius | reverse complement strand
TTTACCATCTTAGTTTTGACGTTATTATTAATACTACACCTTTATTAAAAATAAAACATAACATATGTTTTAAGAAGGTACCATTGGGGGTTGGCGTGCGGAGCACGCAGGGGTCTCCCCTAGTTTGTTTATAATCTATATCAATGACATCATTCTTAATTTAAATAACCCGCATTAAACAAATGTATGCTTATGATACCAGTTTAACTACTAGACATATAGACATACATCCGTAAGTATGATGGAGACATTGAAAATGTACAGTTTGAAATCATGTTTTGGCAATCAGATTTCTCTGATTGTAGATACATCAGTATTTATTAATTTGACCATAAGAGGAAAACCGAAAACCTAAATCGAATATACTACTATAGATGTTACGAGCAAAACTGTAAACAGTGCTTTATTCTTTGATTGAAATTGTTAAACATTTGAATAGGGAGCACCACTGTCATGCAAATTAATTGCAATCATTTACGTTAAGTGTGGTCCTAGTGAATTTTACCTTCTTCCTTTCTCTATTACAATATTTTTTATTCACCAAAGTTAACATTTACTTGAGTTATTTTTAGTAAACAGAAAAAAGTAATGTGTACCGTGAGTGTGACAGCAACAGATTTGCCACCTTCTGAACTCAATTTCTCGATTAAAACACCATTCTCCCAACAACAGCCTGTAGCGACATTTCAGTCGGAGCCACGCCCCCGACAGGTCATGTAATGGCTCTGACCCTCCTCCACCACCACCGGAAGTAATATCTCAAGGTCGGCGTGTGGTTCACGGCACAAGGTTACGTGCATTTCGAATACTGTATCATTTTATTTCATTGGAAATGTCAGCTCCGGTGTATCCTAATTAGATGACTATGATTTTCTATAGTAATTGATATTGGTTACCATTAACTTCCGTACTATAGAACTGATGTTGATATTGGTCAGTTTCGGTAATACGGAAGTCTTTGCACGCTAACTCCTCACTGACTTTACACACACATTTAACAATTTAAAAAAGAAATAAAGATGTAGGGTTAGTGCTTCAATGCTGAAATGGTAAATAATTGTATAAGCAATAAGTTAAAAAAAACCCGACATTTTAATGAAGGCTAACAAGAACTAGCCTAATCTAAAAATAAAAAACCTAACCTTAAAATTAGAACTAAAAATGGTTTTAAAGTATGAAATCAGCTGTTAATAGAAAGAAACTTAAGGCTACAATCCTAAGATTGATATATAATGCTTACGGCGAGTTCTTCGAAATTTCACCAAATAGGCCTACAGTATACTGTAATTAATTATATATTATGTAGGTTAGTTGGAGTAAATTTTTAATATAAAAACAAACTCTAATTTATTGCTTAGACTTTGTAAAACGTGATTAATTATTATCTATAGCAATACATTTTTATGGCTGGCAACATTTAAATTTCTTTATTTTAAAGTTGTGGTAGTAAAAAGCGTAGGCAAGTAAGTTAGGTATCAATAACTTTATCAGAAGTTCAATATTGTTGTCTCGAATTAATTAATTCCTTACTGACATTTGAAATTATTTTTCGCAAATTTTAATATTTTTTCACGTGTTATTTATGTGATTAAATAACTAGCATATTTTTTATTAAAGTTTTACCTCGATTAATAAGTACGGAAAACCATCGGAAAATGTACGAAACGTTTACATTTTTAAACTTTAAAGTCGACAACTCATAAACCTACGGGTTTGCAAAAAGTGATCAAGATAAAATGTCTTAGATGTTTCATAAAATACAAAAACAAAGAAGGTTTCCATTAGAAATTTTAAAGTTACCAGAAATATTATAAAAGTTGCTTGGTATTTTATGAATACCAAGTATATATTAAACAGGGTGTCTTTTTTAAATGGGCCACCTTTGGTATCTTGTAAACTATAAATCTGACAGCAAACTTTAAATGGGAAACCTTTCCTTGTTTTTTGAGAAATAAAAAATATGCAGTTAAAATATTTGTAAATATTGTAATTTTTTTCGAATTCCTTATCGAACACACTATATTTTATGATGATTTTGGGGTTTACATGCTATTTTAAGACTTATTTTGTTCTTGGTGTTTTTTGATACGACTAACCATTTAAAAGTTAGAGGGATATAAAGTTTTAAAAACACTCTAATTGAGCGCAAGATATTCGACTTAAAATCGTCAAGAAAAACGTCTTAAAAAAAGCTTGTAAAACCCAAAATCACCATAAAATACAGAGTGTTCTTTAAGAAATTCGAAAATTTACAAATATTCTAACTACTTATTTTTTTTATTTCTAAAACAAAACAAGGGAAGGTTCCTCATTTAAAGGGTGTTGACACAATTATAGTTTACAAGATACCAATGGTGGCCATTTAAAAAAGACACCCAGTAAACTTTAAATGTAAATTAAGCTTGACGTACCATCCGACCTTTTATCCATTTTTATTTTCTCCACCCTATACGTAGTATATGGAGAAAGTATTGTTATCGTAAAAATGTTCGAATTTGAATTTTCAGTTGAATTATCTGTTTTGGTGCTCCCAGAACCCCAAAAAATTGTTTAGTGCAATTATCTGTGTTGGTGCTCCCAGAACCCAAAAATATTTTTAGTGGCATTTTTTGTTTTGGTGCTCCCTGAACCCCAAAAAGTGTTTTTAGAGTGGTGTCTGTCTGTAAACACGGCCAGAGAGGACACTATTGGTCCGATTTCCATGAAATTTGGTATGTAGGTACTAAACCCTAATATCTCCAGGCGTTTTTTTAATTTTTTGGAATTTTTAATTTTTAAGGGTAATTTATCCCTAAAAACCCATAAAAAAGACAAAAATGCAAATTTCTCAAAAACGGCTCTAACGATTTTGATCAAATTTTCAGTATTTATAGTGCTTAAGATGCCAAACAAAATGACACCACCCGCTTTTATCAAAACTTCGGCGTTTTATAATTATGGGGAAATGTTTAAAAATAAACAAGTTTGTGTTGTCAATCTAGCATCGCGGCGGCGGCCGCACGGGGTAGCACCACGGTAGCGAGCACGGCCAGTAATTCAAAGGTCGCGCGATCGAATCCCGCCTGGGACAATAATTTTTTTATACGATTGACGTAGGTAGAATATTATTTTTTTGTTTTGTTCTAAAAAGTAGTAAAAAATAAAATGATTAAAAACAATATTATTTTGACTACAGTAAGTTGGGAGAAAGTTTGTGTCAGTTAACTGATACCGTTTATTTAATAGTCCTCCCTCAGACAGGGGGAGGAAGAATGGTAAGCTATACAAGACAATAAACTGGGAGAGATCAAAGAAACCTTTCATTCATGGACATCTTTAAATCGTTGAGAAGTGCTGCTTTCGCACCTACGCATCGATCGTTCCATGCTGTGTCATAGGTTTCTGAAATGATGAGTTAAGGTTTAACAATTTAGCACATTCTAAAAGGATTTACACACTTTCTGATTCGTACGAGCGATACCTGAATAATTGATCTGGTGTAAAATCCTTTCTGTGTTGCCTGACTGTGTTCACTAATATTTAGTAAAATCAAGAAACCGTTTCTTATTTATTTAATTTAAACTGTAGGCCTACATTGATTAATTTATTATTATTATTAATTTATGTAATTTTTATTTAAGACGTAATTATTTATTTCAGAGTGTTTTTCAAATTATAAACATTATTTGTACGATCTTGATTTGCAGGCGATGATTAACGCTTAATGTGTTCACCGCAACAACAAACAAACAAACAAAATTTAAGTAAAACAGCTGACGCACAATGTATACCAGTTATCATGTGTAGATTAAAACTGCTAAAAGGAAAACATTTTTATTATTAACAGTGTTTTATCATTAAACTATTTAAGACGGACGTGGAAAAACAGAATGAATAGCGTTGTAAATTAATAATTTTTGATATTACTATGTACAAATCATTATAAGTGCCGTCATAAGCGTGCATGCAATTGAAGCGCCTACAAAATAAAACTAATCCGAGAATAGGCTCGAACCTGCACAGCTTTCCAATTCGAACATACCCGCGTCACTGAGAGTTAATTAATTTTATTTATTAAAATCGGTTTAGCATGTTAGGCCTGCATGCTACTTATCCGCAACTAATCGGATATCTTTACCGTACAAAGAGGCATTTAAATCTGAATCATGGCCTTGAATTAATAGACAAAGACAAACCGGTTTCCAGTCCCGCCAGTGTACGTTTACACGCGGATAACAGTTAAACTATTGCATTCATGGCTGTAGGAATTGTGACGTCACTGTTAGTTTTCGAGATATATTTGAAGAACAAAATAGAATAAGATTTTACGGTCGCATTACCAAATTGAACCCTAAGTCAGTCCTTTGTCATCATGTTAGATTACCATGGGTATTTTTAAGTAAACTTGCAGTCATAGAACTTGTTAGCACGAATCTGGTGCATAGTCTGAAGATGAAAAAATATTATATTGTTAAACCTCTGCTTCACACGCCAACCCCGATGGAACCTTCTATACACATATGTTATGTTTTCTTTATAATAAAGGTGTATGATTAATAATAACCTCAAATCTAAGCTGGTAAATAATGTTAGTCAAATTATTTCGTGTATTTTATAACAGCAATTATAATAAATATTAAAAGAACCAGCTAGGCTTAGGTCTACACTTTAATATAAACCTAACCTAAAAGTGGAAATACAAATAATTACTTCAAAGATTGAAATCAGCTGTTAATGGAAATAATAGAGCAAACAGCTGATTACTGTTCAACAATAAACATATTTATTTAGTATTTATTATGGTTTGTGTTGTTTTTACGTCTAATAATGGAGTTATTTTTTTAAAAGTATATAAAAACATGCGTGTACAATTCAAATGGAACTTTGTGTAAAAATTTCAAATCAATCGGTGAAGAACTTTTAGAGATATACGATTTTGAACAAACGAACATTTACATTTTTATTTATTTAGGAGATAGATAAACGAGCGCAAACTATGGTTGTTGGAAATGACTTATTTTAAAACACTTCAGCTTTTCTCATTCTTCCAATAAAAAGAAAGTAACATTAGAAAAAGGTATACTACCTCTACTTCTTAAATTTCTGCCGCCAAATTTCAAACGTTCATAAAATATTACAGCAAAAATAAAACAAAATTTGTAAATACCGTAAGTTGAAAAATTACTAATTCTTTACAAAAAAAAAAATACTGCATTTGGCATGGATATAAGATGTAAGTATTAAACATACAAATGATTGATACAATGTTTTCTAAAAGATTGAGGAACCTAAATAAACCCGTCTAAGGACTAAGACGAAAAATAAAAATGAATAAATAATGGGTTTGGTTGTTTAAGTGTACTTGTACGAGTGTAGTTTTGATTGAATAAGCAATATTTACAAGAAACATTGTTGTATGCGATTAGTCTGTAATGTGAGCTTTTATATTAAAGCAATCGTAATTTACGGTTCCAATGTGCAGTACCAGAACGTAATAGTCCATACAGCCCTCCACAGTGTTACGAATCTTTCATCGAATTTTGAAAATAAACCTTTTTCAAAGCTAACCAAAAATTGGAGAAGGCAAAAATGAAAAATATGAACAATTTTTTAAACGTACAGTACTTAATGAATAACAAAAACAGTTTTCTTCGGGGCTCTGTGAAAATGGCAGAAAAAACAATCGATGAAAAAGTTTTTGGTGTCAACGTCTCTTCACAGACTAATTCGTGGACGAGTGAAAAATAGCGAAAACAAGTAGACAAAATTTAATTAGAGTATTGAGAAAAGGACCATTTAATTGAAGACAAAATCGACAGATTAATTGTAACAGTCAATGGGCCCGATTCAGAGACGGACTAAAGTGATTTAAAAGTGTTTAAAGTATGTAGGTCAAACAAAGTTTAGCAATCATTTTATTAGTTATGAAATTATATTAATACATAAATTATTATGAACCACTATATTTTGTTTTTCACATTAATGCAAATAAAATAAGAGATATTCAATTTTATTGATTCAAGTAAAACACATTAATTGTGACAACCTGCGACTGAGGCGCTGTCTATTACAACTAGAGGCGACGCGACGTCGGCAGCGACGGTAGTAGTGGGGGGGGGGAGGGATCCATTTTCTCATTCGTTTAGTACGGACGCTCTCTTCTCTCTCCCTCTTGTACCTAACATAGGCCGCTTACAATGCGAAGTACTGTATCTATAGTATACAGGAATTTGTTCATGAAAATCTACAAAATGACTTGTAAACGAAAATTGTAAAATACCAGTCTTACTTAAAGATATTTTAAGAAACAGCACGATAAACTGGGTTTTATCAACATTTTCAAGTATTTCAAAATGTAAGCAGTTTTGATATACGACTAGGTTTGATAGTGCCAATTTCGCTCGACAGCGATATAATATACAAAGTTTCTAGGTAAGCAACGGCTCGGCAGAAGTGAAAAATATTTCTCAGTTGACCTCAGTTCTTCAAGTGACAGAGCTGTACACTGTTGCGTTTATTTTCCTAGTTTTTCATTCTTCCGCTAGCAAATATAGGCAGCTTCATAAAGGCGGAAAAAAGAGGGTTACAGACGTAATTCTGTCTCTAAACGTACTGAAATGGGATCCATTCGATTGCTAGGTAGTTCACTTGGTAGATAGTGTGAATATTAGATGACTCAACCACGAGAAGGATCAAACACTCGATTGTAGACGCCATTCTGTCGTGTCAAACCACATCCACCAGGCCTCACTCGTCTGCGATTGGAGAACCTGACGGCCACTTACTAACCCAACCTAATCTAACTTAACTTAACCTTACCTAACCTAACTCTGATATTTGATAGAGAAATACATTGTGAATTTAAATCTGTTTTAATACTAAAAATCCATTCAGTAGTTTAAAATATATTGTAATTTAACCAAGCGCTTCATCCCTTTGATGTCATGCCGGAAATGTGTCACAGACGAGTTTGATGGTGGCAGGGATTGGCTACTCCCACTGCGAAATAGACTATCGAGTGATTGCAACATCTGCGAAATGGATTATCGAGTGTTTGAAGGCACCGCACTGAAATGTGCATGCGTGACATTGTATGGTAGTATGTGATATTAAACACAATTTCTCTCACACATTGAACATTAACGGATATATTATTTTTCTAGTATTCCTTCGCGAGCAACAAGTTGATGTGATAACCACGAGAGTGCAGGCTAAATACTCGAGTAGTACAGAGACTAGATAGAGACAATGTGGCCAAGTGAGGTCTTGTTTCCTATTGGCCAGCAGCCATGTTTATCCTAAATTCTTACCTGTTTCTATTATATTTGTTAAATTTTTTGCACGAAAAACAGAATACACTTTTTAAGAAGAAACGCAGTTTTTATTATTTAATTTCAATATAAATATCAAACTGTAACAATTAAATCGCTTGTTTTTCCCTTTATAAAAAAAAATAAAGAGGTAATTTCTCTTATAATTACAAAGAGATATAACACTAATCTTTACATTATAATTCTGAGCAGATGACATTACTTTTAGGAAAAACATGGCGGCCACTTTCATATGGCCACACTGTCTCTATCTAGTCACTGCATCGAGTAGGAACACAAATTCGGCGCGGACATGCTTCCACAATAACGTGGATTTTTCGTCATAAATTATCAAAAATTATTGAAATTACTTTCATTTGAAAGGTAATTAAACATCGAATGTGGTGATCTTTTTACATTTTTTGATATTTGAATGATTGAATAAGGAAAAAAAATCGTAAACTTCGGTTTTGAGTTAAGTCAAAGAACAAATTTACTTAGAAACAAATTTTTAAAACTAAAACATATCCGTATTCGGAATGTCCTACAACCTTTAAAATTACATATTCAGAATAATTGTCTAATTGTTATTACTCCAGTAATCTTACTACCCGTTTAACATTACTCTATAATGGGAGTTGAAATTCAAGATGGTGGCTGGGCCTTAAGTTCTCTAAAATGTGTGCTAAAATATTTGTTTGCTTTGATTATGTGAATATATGCGGGTTACAAAGTTTTATGATTATGACAGCTTTGATATCTTTTTACGTGTTGAAATTCCAATGTGACAAACAGACAAGAAGTCATGCTTTTAAGGTTATGTTTTCATGTTATAGAGGCATAAAAATATAAATTAATATGTATCATAAAATATGATCTCGCTTCAATAAAATCTCCTTATTGCCGGTTAGGTAGCAAGCGCGCTTCGTAATATTTTCTTCGACTTTCTTTTCTCTACAAGCTAGAAGTACGTATTGAAAAGATTGTCAATTAAATTCCAGAACAATAGATTTCATTTTCATGCAGTTTTAGTACATGTAGGTACATCATATGAGGTTGTCAATATTGAATCGGTTATATACGTTTAAACGTGTCATTAAAAGATCGATTTATTTTACAAATTAAATTGAAACGGTTAGTTAAAACTTAGACATATTTAATACTTGTCCAATTTGTTAGACGATTCTGGTAGCTGGATTTTCAGAACCTTGTTCTAGTTCTTAAACACTAAAATAAATAACGATACAAAAAACAAATAATTTCAAAAACATTAGTTTTGATTTCAAAATAAAGCCCTTGCAAACAATATCTCAGTACCATGCAATAAACTTTCCAGAAATATCATAATTTTTGAGTATTTAGAATATTATGCTTTATAATGATGTAGAATTTCACCTTGATACCTTTATCCGTTTCTGAGAAATGTCACTGTGACAACCCCCAGACGAAGGATACTATAAGAGTTTGGTTCAATAAGTATTAATTTTATCGAAACAAAGAAACGAGACCCAAATGGAGATTCAACTTATATGTACGGTAAGTGTGGGTACGCGTCTTCTACTTTAAAATTAATAAAGGTAATGATGCAGCGATCCCAATTACACGATCATTTCCTTGTCGTTTTGATAACTTCAAGTTCCTGGGCAAAGTGCCAAGGACTGCAAGTAGTACTTACAATATTGTAGCAGATATAACGGCTCACTTCATTCAGTGTTATACAGTGTCTATCCGCTGAAAAGGAAACGTATTAAACATTAATAATTTTGTACTCAGTGTAACACTGAAGCCAAACTTTTCG
Source organism: Philaenus spumarius (assembly GCA_018207615.1). NCBI lineage: Eukaryota > Metazoa > Arthropoda > Insecta > Hemiptera > Aphrophoridae > Philaenus > Philaenus spumarius. The sequence continues at coordinate 689,882 of JAGFPH010000243.1, read as the reverse complement.
GAAAAGACGGAAAGAAACCACGACTTTTACTGAATTCTATTGCTTTCTATATTAACAGTAGGAAATAACAGTTATTATTTTTATTATTAGTTATTCGGAAATTTGCCATCATTTGGTGTTAAAAAATCAATACACAATGTTTCGGGAATATAAATGAACTAGCAACTAACAACTAAGGGAACATAAACCTAGAGATCTAGGCCTATGTAAAGAAAACAAGTAAAGCTCAACTATTATGTGTAAGAAGAGAAAAAATCATACAGCGGGAAAGTAATTTATGTAAACGAAATATAATTGAAGCCCTGTACACAGAGCTAGCGGATAATCCTATCAGCCAAGCAAGCATAGAAGTAAGGCCATTATGGCTCCCATTATTAAAAAAAGAATTAAAATTAGACTATAATATCCCTAGTACTAACAAATAAGCTTAACTTTTACCTGTCGATTCTCCCTTGGGGTCTTAGCTCGGGCGAGGGCTAGGAAAATAAACTTATGAAACAATAGGCCACTCCCCTAGCTGGCTGCCACTCCCTCGACACCCGGCCAGTTGTTTGTCAGACTCCGGTCTGTAAACACGTGGTTTGCCTTCAGGTGTGTGTTTGTGCTTTTCTGTGTTTTTTGACTTCTCAGTTTCAGCTCTGAGATGAACTGTGTAGATGGTTAAGGTTAGTGGTATATTTTAGCTTTATTTGTTTTCTTTACATCTCTAAGTTTATGTTCCCTTACTTGTCAATCACTTTATGGAGTTGATTTATGTTCACGAAACCACGTTGTGTATTGATTTTTTTAAACACAAATGATGGCAAATGTCCGAATAACTAATAATAAAATTGAACACCCATCATTATTAAATGATAACTTCAAACAGAGAAGAACAGTTAGTATTTTACATGAGTTAGTAAAAATCAAAATGGAATCTAATGATCTGTTATACTGAGCTAAAAAACCTGTGTTTTGCTAAGTTTCTTGTATTTCCCAATTTTCGTGGTCACATTGATACTGTCAAAACGTTTACCTAACCTAGATTCTAACATTTACCTAACACCCAAGAGGCATTCACGCACGTTCGTGCGCAGACACTTTTCAATTTTTGCTTGCCAGACTAACGAAGACGGGGGACAGCGTATAGCGCAAGTAAATTGTTAGCCAGAACCCAGATTCGAACCTCCGAGGTTCCAACTGTAGCCGATTCACTTCGTAGGTAATTTTGTTAAGAAGAAATACAGTTGATTAATTTCACTGTTTTCGCAAAATATATAAGAAGTTATATTATGATTGTAGGGGTTTGACATTGAATTGAAAAAAAATCCTAACTTATAGCGATCACCTACCACCCATTCAGGAACTATCTACCAAATTGCAGGTCTGTACGAATTGTGGTTCAGTAGAGTTCATTATAATGTATTCTATTTTTGCTATTTTCCCCCGTCCATTTTTCAAGTAATTTTATTGTTAAAAACTCTTACCTACCTGGGAACTTAACAGTTAAGAGGTACATGTACACGGAATTTAAATTTTGTGGGTGTTTCGGGTTGGGAGAAATAATTAGCGTATTGTTCGAGGTTAGTTATCGATTTGACAAAAAAACTTTCTTAGCAAATAACTCGCCATCCAAGGGAAACATATCTATCAAATTTCAGGCCAGAGCTCATAATGGTTTTAGAGATTTTGTGACTAATTGGGTGAAGCAAATATTTCATAGATTCATAATTCTAAACATTTTCTTTGCGTGCCTGCGGCATCATAGCAAAGTTAGCGGTCTATAAAATAAATCCTATAGCAGTTTAATGACGTTAATAGTTGTGAGGGGGGGGGGGGGGGGGTGAATGTATACATTTAAAAGTTACACTTTCATTATATTGTTACCGTCCTATTTATTGCACGAAGCGTTCGTTACATTTCACTCTAGGAAAGTAATTATTCTTAAACTTGTTTATCCCCGCAACTATTATTAATTATAGTTATAACTCACTGAACTAAGGTGTTGACATAATCAAGTTATATGTATAGAAACACCTCTACTGTCTGTTGCGACGCGACAACTTCTGCTTTTAACTAAATTAAATGTCTCTCACTACCATCCCCCCCTCTCTCTCTCCGCTTCATCAAAAACAAAAACTCCACTAACCTAGATATCCCTCTGAGCAAAGAAAGGATTAATAATGAAACTTGCTTTTAAATAAGTAATGTACTCTTTTATTTAAATCTCGAGATTTGTATAGTTGTGTTTTCTTCTTTTTTTTTTGTGTGTTTAACTTGATTTAATTTTACTCTGAAAAGCTAATAAAAACATTATTTTTAGAATCTGTCCACTGCATTTTTGTTCCTTAATAATCAACATTTTGCGTAATAATCTAAAAAAATAATTTTCTTAAATTCAATTCAACTCTGTTTTAATATTACTTTTTAAAAATTATTGTATTTATGTATTCTTATAATACCAATCATAGAATTTTTGTGGTTTTAATGCTAAAGGCTGCTTAAAATCATCTTCTTTCCCCACTCGAAAAACATACATGGCCTTCGCCCAGATTCGAAGAAGATTTTAGCTTCCGAACCACAACCTCAACCTCTCAGCTACAAAGCCACAATAAGGTATTGATCACTGAAATATTAAGATAAGTATCAAAAAAAAAAAAAATAATAAAAACCTAAATTGAAAACATTTAGAGAACAAAAAAGTTTTTTCCGTATCACAGGTCTACCCTGATCTAAGCCCGTAGGAGCCTCTTTTTCTAAAAAAAAGGACTTGATATTGAGGTACAATAGGCTAACGTGGAGCGGTGGGTGCCGTCTGACGTCACAGGCTCAGCCAGCCTCGGCCTTACCTGCGCGTGATCACTGCCGTTAGTCTGGTAACCGACCGTAACAGGTTCCACAGCGCCACACTGATTATAACAAATCTAACATAATATGAGGAGTAATTTCATTTTAAGGTTTTATTATTTTTTTACGAAACTTATAAACAGATTGTTGCTGAAAGTCAAATAAAAATAAAATCACAGAAAAATAGTTCTTAATAAAACCAACATGAAAAAATACGGCAAAAGAAAACACCCTCCAATGAATTTCCACTTTGCGAGGGGTAGACCCTATCTCGCCCAAAATGCCTTATTGAGCAACAAGTAACCTTGGTGCTGCCAAGTGGGTGAGGGGGGCTTGGAACGGAGCCAAATTTGAAAACAAACACGTCCCGCTTAATGAAAGCCCGTTGCCAAAACGCACCGCGTGAACGTGCCGATGCCAAATCATTTCGTGATGTTTACGGTTGATTTGAAACTCGTTAAAATGCGAATTTTCATGCACGGCAGTTGTTATTGTTTTCCGGGCGCTTTGTGGGTTATAAAAGTCTTTCTTGAAGGAAATAGTAACTGCAATTAACTGGTGGAAAATTAGATCACGTTTAATATGTACAGGTGTGTGGAAAATTCCGAACCAGCTTAATAGGGATTACAGTTTTCAGGCAACGTATAACTTAAACTGCTGGTGATATGCAGTGATCAAAAAGTCAGTTTAAGGGTCTGCTGTAGTGGCGGTCATCTTGGATGTTTATCTCGTAAGAGCAATGTTAAATTAAAAACCATTTAATTCGTTTATTTTGTATCATACAATTGTTTGCAAGATCTCATGTCAACCACAGTCACAATACACGTCAGTTTTGCGTTTCACACTTTTTTAAATCCCGTTCATTTGCCACATAATTGATATTTTTTAAGTACCAAGTTTGAATTTTTTCCTTACACAATAAACGAGCGTGTAAACGGAACTTTAGCCTCTCAGTCCCCAGAAACCCACGACCTAGAAACACGCACTACACATGCGCACCATCACGTACGCAGTTATTCGTTGGTGATAGACCTGACATAAAATATCGAATCCATTTGAAGACAGTGGTTTGTACAGTTGGAAAGCGATTTACTGACCACGATGTGCGCCTTAAAACAATTCTTTTCCAGAAATAGTTGTAGACTAATGATAAGTAATGCATTTCTATTAGCCTAGTCCATAAAAAAACATTATTCAAATAGGCCTACCATAACAATTTTATTCATACGTTTGCTGTAATTATCTACGTAGATAGCCTTCCAACTCATATTTGTGTTTTTCTAGTTTTCTTAGAAAATACAATTTTGTACAAATCTTTACAATAACTTTTTAACAACAAAAACTAGTTTGCCTAAACTTACCGTCTTTTGAGTCTTTATTGTTTTGTTTTGCTTTACAGATTGCATATGATTCGATATCATCGATGGCTTTATTAGGACATTGAAATATATAATAAACATAAACACATTTAACACACATGAAATCACACAACAAATGACTCATGGTAAACTAATGAAATGGACAC
>JAGFPH010000243.1:645982-660488 GCA_018207615.1 Philaenus spumarius | reverse complement strand
TTCAGTGTATTCATAGGCCCTAAGTAGTTGTAGTTTTCATAGTTTATTCAACTTTATCAAACTGTCACAATCTTGTAATGGATGAACAGATCAGACTGATTATATCTTGGTATTAAGAAATGTGTTATTATCAACTATACAAAATTTCGTTTCATTACAAAAACTATTTCTAACATATCAATTCTTCAATAAAAATTAAAAATGGCGGCTACTGATCCCCTGATCTATGTGTATAATATTTTTTACTCAAATTGACTCAAGGAACAAAATACTGAAGTTTTGCAACGGAATTTCGAAACACTCTGTATAATATGACTAGTCAAATGAGAAAAGTCGCATTTTTACTGTAAACGGAGAAACAGGTTGTGTAGGTTCGAACCCAGTCACTGGCTATATCTTTACTTGCTTCCTGCGATTTCATTAGTATAACTGGCATAACGTAAAGATGTTTAGCAAAATATATATTTTGTTTTCCTTCAGTTTAGGCTACTGTATTGGTTTTCTTTAACGATGATTTAACAGTAGAAGGACGATGGGGTCTTTCACAAATATAACTCGTTGGTTACATTGTTTCAGTCGGAAATTTGATCATTATTTTTATCTTGTCCCATTTAAAATTGAAATATAAAAAATAACATAAACATGTTTGTCTATAGTCAAATAATAATTTTTAAGAAAACATAATTTTAGGTTAGGCCTATACTGAATCAACTCACGTTTCTTTTAATTCGTTTACATTCAAATTACCATAGCAACCAAGCTAGCAAATTTATACATTTAAAATAATTAAAAAGCGCTATTTCCATTTTAGAGATATCACCAAGTACACTAATTTAGCACAATTTACAAAATTACAAACTGCAATGACCATTTAAAAGGTATTACCAAAGAAACTATTTTAACACAACTTACAGAATGAAGAAGCACAATGTCCATTTCATCGGTAGCGTGACGCGTCTAAACACATACAGCTATTGAGTTTAAGCCTTTGAATTTACCACTGCCTATTTTATTTCGTGTATTTCTTCTTCTTTTGCGATCAGCTGTTACATTAAACTTCTGGTTTAATAATAAGAATAAAGAAGAAGAAATATCGACGAAATAAAAAACGGTAAGCGTCTCGCGTATCGCGAGTTCGTATATTTTACCTCATCTAAGAAGTGCTAAGTGTGCTCCTAAAGAAGTTTCAACATAAAAAACTTGTTATCACTGCTCGGCCACAGTTTGAAAAAGCTGCATGATATATACCCGATGTCACCTTTGCTTTTCTTCCCTCTGAGAAAAATTTCGCTTGTCTAGTGTGATTTTTATAAAATTGGTCCGCGTACAGCAGTGAACATAATTCCCAGCGTCTACTACACTTACAGTTCCCCTACTCTGAGCACCATTAATACAAAAAGAAGAAACTATGAGCAGGTCTAAATAAAACTATGGTGTGCACGAGAAAACTTTTGTAGATTGGCTAGTAGCGCCACAGCCGGCTTGAATCGCAAGCCGCGAGATCGTTGAAACGTGCATTCCGTATTCTAGTGTTTTTGATCCTATTTTTAAACGAATAATCGAGTTATAACTTTAAATTATTAAGAAGGCTTTATATTGTTTACGTATAGCCTTTAAATATTGAAATTATTGTTTGAAAACTAAATAAAATTCATTAAAAGTAATCAGGTTTTACTTAATAAAACTTTTTATTTAAAAGAGTTGCCGACGATTTATTTCAATTATTAGGTACTTGGGGACACCCCTGCGTGCTTCGCACGCCAACCCTGTTGGGACCTTCTGTACACGTAGGGCCTATGTTATGTTTTCTTTATAATATAGTTTTAAGATTAATAATAACCTTAAAGCTTAGATGGTAAATAATTTTAAACATTCAAATAAAATTATTTCGTATATTTTATAACAGCAGTTATAATAAAGGTTAAAAGAACCAGCAAGGCTCGGGTATACACTTAAACAAAACATAACCCAAAAGTTAGTACAGTGTGTGTTATTTTTACGTTTAATAAAGATTGTTGGCATTGTTTACAAAAACCTTACAAAATAACAAAATAATAAAATTGTTTCAAAGTTTGAAATCAGCTGTTAATGGAAATATCAGAGCAAACAGCTAATTATATTCAATTGGTTGCTATGGTAATGAATGAATACATTCAAGAAATGTGTGTGGGTTCATCAGTCTAGGATTAACCAAAAATTATGTTTAATTTATTTTACCTGCCTTAACGGCAACAAACACACATAATTCATGTTTTTGTGCACATATGTGGAACAGTACGTTTGAATGATTTAAGTTTCATCTTTTTATTGTCGTTTTTTAGATTTTCATAATGTTGTTTATTTATTGGTATTACAACTGTTAGACGCTATGGGTTTAACGCCCAACTCCATCCTGTGAATTTTTTCCGACTAAAATTACAAATAGTGAAATAAAAATATGTTTTATGAAAATGAATTCTAGCCTAGGGATAGTGTAGATTTTTTATTTGAAAAAAAAAATCAATTGGTTCAGTAGTTCCAGAGATTATCCCCTACATACAAACAAACAAATTTTACCTGTTTATAATATTAGTATGGATAAGACAAAAAAACACAGCCTTTAAGAACGATTTAAGAGGTTTCACAAAAACGGAGTCGGAATCTAGTTTTGTACGAAGTGTATGATTTTGTTGTTATACGCCAAGTGAAGGAATTGTAACACATCAGTAAATTATTGTTCTATCAATATCGGACGAAAAGTTTTAAGTTAATCATCATATCGAAACAGAAAGCTTTCTTCTTTGTAATATAAATAATATCTAAAGTCTTCTATACATCGTTCAATAAATTATATTAGAAGACAACAGAAACCACCAAAGCAAAACCTATCATCTTATTGACGTGTAGTACGCAAAAGTAGAGCACAGCCTTAATCCAGTGACCCTTTTTGTACGGTGTATTGATGAAACCATTAGTCAATAAAGTGGGCTAGTTCTTTCAATAATGCAAAGCTTTTATAAACGCTTTTGCAGTAATATTTATCTTCTAAAGACGATCAGTTCAAAATAATAGTCAATACGATTCGAGGAATACATTTAGCTTTGCTACAACTTCTTTTGGATGAGTTTTCCTTTCCTTAACAATAATGACAGATTAAACACCTACCGCGCTTTGGAGCTTTGAAGAAAAATCACACACACTCTTACCCACACAACAATATTTAGTATTTCAACAAATTTCAAGCCTGTGCCGTAATGTTAAGTTTGTAATCTATATATATATATATATATATATAAGCCAAATCCACTGACTCGCTGATCACGATTTCTCAAAAACTGCTTAACGGATTGGAACGAAATTTGGTTTGTAGCTTCCTCTAGGGCCATAGGTGCTCAGGTTTTCAAAAAATTAGAAATTTTAGGGAGTTTGGGAAGGGTCAGAGTTACTAAATCACGATTTCTCTAAAACTACTAAACGGATTGGAGTGAAATTTGGTATGTAGTTTCCTCTAGGTGCTCTCTAAGAGAAAGGGTTTAAAAAAATCGACATTTTATGGGAGTTTGGGGGGGGGGGGGGGTAAAGTTGCTAAAAAAAACCACCGAACGGATGGGAATGAAAATTAGGAGGTAGCTTCCCTAAGGGCCTAGGGGCTCGCTCAGAAAGGGGTTAAAAAAATTCGAAAGTTTGGGGGTGGTCGGGGGGGGTCAAAGTTACTAAAAATACCCATAAGAAATACATAGTGTATTATATTTATTGATATAATATATACATATAATTTTGATTTGTCTATCCGTGCAAAGCCGGATCGGGTCAGCTAGTCACATATAAAATGTACATTGTAAACATTACAAAACCTATAAATATTACGACATTTTGTATTTAAAAAATATAAAATGTCTACCGTAAACTTGTTCGTAGGAATAATAACAATAATTTCTCACAAAATTCATTTTCAATAGAATGTTTATAAAACTTTACCCTTACCTAACTTATCCCAATTTTTGTAACATACGAGTACAAACCATAATTTCCATCATGTTAATTTGTCACAAATTTAATGTATTAAATCAATAATAAAATCCACTTTTATTAAAAAATATATATAACTAGCCCAACCAAACTTATACTCTCCTTTTCGTGACATATAACCCTAGTGCTAATTCGTCACAAATTTACTAAAACAATATTTAAAATTCACTTTCATTGAAATTTATATAAAAAAGTAGCCTAACTTAAACTCTACTTCTTGTTGCCTATAAAAATGAAATTAAATACATTCAATTTAGTTTATTATGTTCATCATATCTATTTTCTATCTTTCTTATTTACTTAGTAAACAAAATAATACGATACAATAATATTACTACGCAAATAGAGTTCATAAGACGCTTGAACACATAGTAAGTAAACCTACGGTATTCAAATAGAGTAACCTACCTTACCTTCCTCTAGCTATTTCATAAAAATAAACATTCACTTGAGTTGTTCAGTGTGTACAAAATATTTAGGCTGATATCATTACTATTTTTTTTTTTTTTTAATGTAGTCATCTGACACCACTTCAAAAAGTTATAGTTGTATTGTAAAAGTTCGTTGTAATTTTGTTATACCTTAAACTAAATGTTTTCATTTAGACGTTTATAAAAAGGCCTCCCTTAGTCTCTTTAAACCACTAAGCATAGTTAATTTTATTAATATTCACATTTAAAAATTAAGTCAAAATTGTTTTTGAAGTGAAAACTTCTTATGGCGCGTTAGGCACTTTTTCAGATGAGTAAAAATCTCTGATCTCGCGTGATCGTCAGATATTGTTCGTCATCGCCTCAGTGTTTACAAAAGAGAGATGGCACTAAATAACTCAATTCCAACACAGTCAACGGTAGCATAGTGGTCAGTATCCCCGCCTGTCACGCGTGAGACCGTGGTTCGATTCCCCCCGAGGAAGGATTTTTTTTACAAAAAACTCATTGCAACTCCAGAAATAGGTGAGATAGTTTGATATAAGCGATGTGTATGTTACGGTTTACAAGTGTACCAAGCACCACGATTTTATTTTAATAATTTTCAAAATGGCGGTAGTTACAAATGTTTAAAGTGGAATATCTTGAAAACCGTTAACATAACAAAAAGTGTACAAGAGACAACACATTTTGTTTTTAACGTCAGACAAAATTGCTTTTTTCGTTTCTGTAGGTCAAAGCATAACTGAGTTATCTAGAAAAAACTGAAATCATAATTTCTTGGTAATTGTCTACAACATCAAACATTATCCTAAAACCGACATTTTTTGAATTAACTAACCTAATGTTGTAATTTATGTTAAATTTGAGTACTTGGTGATACCTCTAAAATGGACATAGATAAATTAGCTATCTTGGTTGATATGATAATGAATGTAAATGCATTAAAGAAACGCGTGTTGTTTCAGTATATGCCTAACCAAAATTTTTATGTTATTTTTTAGATTTTATTTTAAATGGGTCAAGGTAAAAATAATTCTCAAATTTCAGATTAAACCAATATAACCAACGATTTATATTCATGACAGTTTTCACTTCTGATGGCAGTCCCACGACTGCTTTCTTTTTGTATACCTAAGCCTATGTATTTTACAGAGTGGATGTAAACTCCCTCTTTCTTCTTATCTTTAGTATGAGTTTAAATAGAGCCAAAACTTTTGTAACTGGGTCACCTGAACTTCGTGCAGGATAGTTTGGAATTTTGCCTCCTTGGTCAAAATGGCGACTTTTCGGAGAACTACAAATTTTCAAAATGGAACGCGCGTCACGTTACATGACAAATTAAATAGTATAACAGTCCCAATTAATGTCGCTCAATAAATATCTTTTGGGTGATAATAACCAGAATTATGACAAAATGTGTGTTAGATTTTGTAATTATAAAATAGTCGCTTCGTTAAAATTAAATTCGTGCTTTATACTTCTTATATAAGCGAATCCTTTTTGGGTGTTTTAAATTTTGTAAAATAAATTTGCTATTTTATACCGTTGAAGATAAAGGTTGAAGATCGCTGTGGTGACAAATTCACACTGATTGAACGAACCGCAAATAGAAGGATCAAAAAACAATAACAGAACAAGTTAATGAAAAGTTGTGTTTATTGTACTACCCTTATGCACATATCAATGACGTAGTGATCATCCTCAGAGGGCTTTAACACTGCTCAAAATTTATAAAAAAATATTTCTTGACTACCATTATTTTTATGGCCGTTAATTTGTCACAAGATGCGTGTTTCCAATGAAAAACTTTTGAGTCACCCCAAAAATCAGATTTTTGTGAGAGAGTTGGCAAACTATTATAAAAGATACTTCAGGTGGCCTAGTAACAGAATAATTTTTCTCTAAAGTTATTTTTAAGTTCATACAAAAGTTTAAAGGGTATTGAACTATATAACCACAATATTTTCCAATCTAAACGACATGGCGTTAGGTTTGAGGGGAAATACTGAAGTTTACATCAAATATAATCAAATAATATTTGTCCATTTAAAATAGACCGACAATAAAAATAAATATCTCCGGTGAAAATCATTTTTCAACAATCAGCTGTTTATTCTTACACCTCTAAACTAGCTAGAAGGCTATTTTCTAATGACATTTCCGTTAAGAGCTTAGTTTACACTTTGGAATAATTTGTTACACTGGTCCTTATTAACCTTTATTGTAACTCCTGGCATATCATTAACTTAATAATTTGACTAAGATAATACCTTAATTTAATTTAATATTACCTTCGTAGTTTTGCGGATATGATTAGTTCAACAACTTTATTAATGAAAAATTATAAAACATGAGTGTGTAGAAGGGACGGAAGTTGGCATGCGAAGCCAATTCTTATTGAATACAGTTCTTATTTAGTTAATTGATTCAGTATGGCTTAAGTATGAATACATTTCGTTTTAAAAATGAACCAAATATCAAAAATAACTAAACATTTTTAATAACAAACAAGTGTTGATGTTCACAAACATCAGCATTGATTGAGAAGCTTTAGGATGTTTCAGCATCAATACCTACCGTGAGAAGCCTGCATTCTGTTGTCTATGCAACTTGACATACAACAGTGTATTGATTTGCCTTTGAATCCAGGAGTTGTTTGTTAAACTGCTTTGTGCTCTCTTAATCTCTTATTTAACCTAAAAGTAATTAGTTTAATTTTAGTTAATATAAACAGTATAACTAACTTTCTTTTCAGATCTTTGACAAAATGTTCTACAAACAAAAAAGATAAAAATCAACTTCGGTATAAATCTAACAATCTTTACAGGTGTAATTCTCTCATGAAATCATGTAAACGCAGGGCCTTTAACGCGTTTTCCAGAGAATCCTCATCTTTTTTATTTTTTTACTAAAAAACTAAAACTTTAGCAACGTCTTTGAAGCCGAAAATCCTTTATTTACATTTAGAGTTTTTTAGTATCTACCGATTTTCAAAAATGCCGACAAAAACCTAATTTCTTAAATCTCATTCTTCTTTCAACATTTAGTTTGTGTCGATTGCACAATACACATTACGTGATTCATAATTTTGAAGGTTAATTGAAACAAAATGGTTTCTTAACGTGGTATTGTTTGACTGAGGCTTGCAATTTATGATTGTTTTATTTAGTTGGTGTAACTTGCTAAATTATAATACATTAATTGGTATTCACTCATGGAACACAATCCGGCCATGCACATTAAAAACAGTGAAGAATTGTTGCTAGTATTGGAGTTTTTAATAGTTTGTAAACAGAAATGTATATAAATTCACTTCACCTAAAGTACGCATGAATATTACCCTAAAGCTAGTGTGTATTTAACATGCCTAATATAAATGATTATAATTTTTTTTAACTCAATTTTATCTTAATATTGAGATGGCTTTTTTTATCGTTTTGCACGTGTGCCAAAAAGAAAACTTACTATTTTTATTTTCAAAAATTATTATATTTTAAAATATGTAACGTACAATATCTCAAAACACAATTAACTTAACAAAAAAAAATAGTTTTATAATTAATTCCGAAAATTTTAACAATTTTTGAATAAACTAATTCATACAATTTCATAAAAAACACAGATGCTGCCTTTAACAACCGGTAGTAGGCCTATAGTTAAAAAGAACTTTTTGCTTCTTTTCCATTTGTTGTAGTTTTACAGCCGACATTTTGGAATTATATCAAATTAATTTGGTATTTTTAGCACATTTGGATACTATTATATTAGGTGACAAAGGATTAAAATTTACAAATGTTATATGACACATTTAATTGATTTTAAAAGATAACATTAAAAAATTAGGTTTAACAAAACAGAAATTGTGAATTACACGAAGGGGATGTAATAATATTTCTGGATATGAGAATACTAAAACACCTTCGTCTAAAACACAAAGTATGGAAAATGAAGGCGCTACATGGATTGAGAAACGTGACAATAAACCAGATTTTCCAATTGTAAAGGATAGTAAATAATGAACATTAATGGAAACAACTAATGATCAATACACATATTTTTGGTTCCTGACCTATGACTTTGCACACATATTTGTCTATTTTTAATAAACATTCGTCTACAAAAATATAATCCTTACTACAAAAAGGCTGTTAGTTGTAAGAGTTATGATATGGTAGCACACAGCTGGAGCCGTAGTTGGCAGCCAGACAGTTCTGAAATATAAACCAGGACGTTAGTAAGGAAGATAACAAACATTATTTATGAATTTAAATTTTGACATACATTACAAGTAGGGTAAGCCCAACAACTCAGCACCATTAAACCCGGCTTCAATTTGTATAAATGAGCCCCAATATTTGTTTCAATGTTTTTCCTCATTACTTATACAAATGTATACAGTACAAATATTGAGCTTGATTTGTGAGAAGATACACTTGATATACTAAAATTTGACAATAGTAATGCACAAGCTGCAATGATCAATCTATAACCTAGTATAACTAAAATGACGTCGATACCAAGTAGAACAGAACAGAACATTTATTGGTCCTTCAGCACATGTGCATGCATTGCCATAGACTTCGTCACATACAGGCTTAATTTAGTCCAGGCTTTCTAAATATTGTTTTCACAACTTAAATATTCCTCCAAATTATAAAATGGGTGCTCTTTCAGCAAACGATAAAAAGTATGATATAAATCATAATATGACAAGCTTTGAAAAGTGGCAGGCAGTTTATTAAACAGTTTGATCCCTAAAGCTAAATGATAATAATTGGATTTATTCAATCTGTGTCTTGTTTGTTCAGTATGACCAAATCTGATATTATAAGAATTAGGCCTCTAACTAGATACGTATGTATCTTTACATTCATTACTAGATCAAAAGTATAATATAATTATATAACAAGTAAAGTACCAGTTTCAACAAACAGTGCTTGCATGTTCTAATTAATCTGTAATTGTTAATATTCCCAGTGATTTTTTTTTATAATTTAAATTTTGTGCATTCCTATTCGATTTCCCCGGATAAGAAGTCTCTAATCTTATAATACTTCCAAAGAAAGCAAAATATGCCATTTTTAAATATTCAAAGTTACTTTGACCCTTGAAGAATCTCTATATAATAAAAATGAATTGCTGTTTCTTTGAAATCGCATCAATTGAGAACTACTGGACCAATTTGGCAATTTTTTGTTTTAAAATGTTCGTAATAGTCCGAACTAGGTTTTTATATAAAGAAAAATTTGAAAAGTTTCCCGAAAAAGTTTCGACTTTGGAAAAAACTAAACAGCCTCTTTTGTATGGACTCAAGACCATAGCGCTCAAAAACAGCTGTTCGTATAAAATGCTTAGTAACACATGTTTGTTTACATTCATTACCATAGCAACTTTAGCAAATTTATAATCAGTTTATTATTCTTCAAAACCAATAGCTTTTTAGATTAGATTGACAAATTAAAAGCAAACACAAACAAAAATCAATAAAACATGCTTAGGCTTACTATATTATAATTCAATTTAAACATCGGTTGTTACGTATTATTATAAATAAAACAACTGTTATGGATCAAAAACTGAACATTATTTTAGGTTAGGCCTACAATGAACCAAAACACTTTTATTTGCAACCAATTTCTCTAATTTATAATCGGGTTATTATTCTTCAAAAACCAAAACAGCTTTTTTAGGTTAGATTGCCAAACAACACAAACAAAAATCAACGAAAAATGCTTACTGTATTATAATTCAATTCAAACATCGGTTGTTACATATCTATTTACTTACATATATGCTGTTTAAAATATTGTTTATATTATAAATTGTTTATATAAATTGTTGACATAAACACCATTTGCAATTCAATAACTTAAGTCAAAAGAATGAAATTTGATAACTACCGTACCCTTAAAATTAAATAAAGCAATAGCGAAGCATTGCCGGGTCCACTAGTGACTAATAAATAAATCACCCTTGACAACTCTTCTTAACATAATCTATATGCACTGACCCGGAAAGCATGCTATCAATGTCGATACCAAGTAAAGTTACAACTTTTTCATATGCAGACTTACAACTATGTTTATATTTATTTTGAAGAGTGACTAAAAGTTTTTTGAGTTTTTTTTCTCAATTAAAAACAGTCCATTTATCTCAAACCAGTCATTTGCTTCGTTTAAAACACTAGATGCTACACTATCAGTAATGCACAAGCTACAATAATCAAACTATAACTGAGTATAATATAACTAAAATGACATTGATACGGTTTAGAACGAAAATATACAGTAAACTACAATCTGCAATAATGAAACTATAACTCACAAATTCACTTTGAAATATTTTTGTCATATCAGATTATTGAAATATAAGCGTCAGCATGCTTTTTATATGCCAGATTCCGATGTCCGTTCTGGAGAAAATCAACTGTGACACACATAGGCTACAGACAAACTAGTGATGCTTCATTCTAAAAATGGTTTTGTTTTATTTACAAAAATAAAGTGAAACCAATTTATAATATAGAAATGAATTTCAAGGCCAATACACTCCAGACTTTGCAACGTTAGAAAAATATAGGCCTACTGCAGCTGAGTTAAATCTGATACCTTTGGATCTGATACCTTCCTATTAGGCTGCAGTTTGTGAACAGGTTATGTCTTTCATCAGAGGTTACCTGTGACCGTAGCATATCACTGTATTGTCATCAACTGAACCATCTTATTTCGTCCCCTTTATTGGAGAGCTCCCCTACGATAATCGAATAATAACTAAAAGTTGCTTTATAACCCGGCTGCAAAATATTGGCGCCTTGACTCGTAAAAATGAAATAAAAGATCAATAAAAATCGACCAAACAGCAATAAATGAATCTATATTTTGCGTTTTATGGATACCCAAACTCTGAAAACAGTCTCGTGAAATCATTCAAAATTATATCAGAGAGACAAATTGATTAGGCCACAGTTGGAAATTATCAAAATCATAAATATTCCTACAAGCTAGAAAATTAATAAGCGAATAACAACTAAGTTATAGTTGATTAACATCTTTATTTTCTGCCGGTTAGAGTAGTCAAATCAAGTATATATTGTTGAAACATAAATACATAACTACGTCATTATATACATTAATTAACTTAAACCACTCTTAAATTAACGATACAAACATCTCAATCTTCATTGTCAGACATTAAAATTGACTGTAATATTATGACCTATATAGCATACAATACCTATTTAAACAACTGCACCTTAAGCAATTAAAAAAATCCCAACTCACAAATTAAATAAATATAGACCTACACACATTTAAATATTTTGTACAAAGGCAACTTTAAATTGTGTTTCATTTTTACTCTTAACAATTAAAATAAACACAATACAGTACATCTAACACAGTCGCAAATACTACAATACTGCACAGTATGAAATATGTAACATTACAAGTATGATTGTCGTGAAAATATATACACGCCTAAATACATAATATATAGTATATTCATACACAACAAACAATACAAACCTGGCCACTTCCAAGCAAATGTGAGAATTCAAAAAGGTAGAAAGCTGCTTTATTTATTACCTCATTTTTATGATGTTTATGTTTTACTTGATTGAGAATACTGTTGTAGAAACTGAGTTTTTCTTATGGTCAACAGATACACTGATGAGTTCAAAGATACAGTTCATTTTTATTACCAATGAACTGTACCATTATACTGAAAGTAAGGTGAATTTTGTTTTATATATATTAAACAAATACATAATATTTATAATAATATTATTTATAATAATAATATTATTTATAATAATAATATTATTAATAATATTTATTGATGAAATGTCGTAATATTTAAACTCTTAAATGAAGGTTTACAGTTGGTCGTTGGTCGCATTCCATGTATAATAGAATTTCCATCTTCAGTAGTATTTCCCTAAACAAAGGTCCCATAATTTAAGTGTAGGCCTATGTGTGAAAAATAAATTATTCTCAGTACCTCTGAGAAATTCAATTTCCTATACATAATTATTCTCTTTGATATTTTTTAGAAACATCATTAATTTTGGCTCGAGTGCGACTTGAACTCATACGTTTTTACTATTTACGGTGTTATTTTCTATTTTGATCGTACGTAAACAACAATTAACTTTGCAGAAAACTCCAATGTATAATCAATAGATAACAAAAGTCATCCCGATGTTTTCCCGTTTTCAAGTAATTCAATTGAAAACATGTTTTCGACTTGTTTACAAACGAATATATTCTACGTAAAATGTATTATTTGTTATTTCCGTCGTCTACGACTTCGATGTTCACAAACAGCTTCCCTCAAATTGCAACAATTTTGACTTTAAAAGTTGATGATAGGTTGGTAACATTCCAGATAGCTGTGTGGAACTGTTATTGCGCACCATTAAGACGCTGACCTTTGCCTTTTACTTGTAAATTACAATACATTAAATCTCAAAGTATCCACAAACTTCAGTTGCTCCAATGAACAGATAAAATTAGCGAAGGTTATAAAAATAAAAAAAAGATACTCTTTGTAATAAGAAACATAAAATATAACTAAAAATAATCATTGTTAAAATAAAAATAAAAACCGTTACATGTGAAATAAAACAGTGAATAATGTTACGTGTGAAATATAGCAGTGATAACTGTTACATGTAATATATAACAGTGAATAACTGTTGGGCGTGAAATATAACTGTGAATAACTGTTACATGTGAAATATAACAGCGAATAACTGTTACATCTGAAATAGAACAGTGAGTAACAGTTTCATGTGACATATAACAGTGAATAACTGTTACATCTGAAATATAACAGTGAATACCTGTTTCATGTAAAATATAACAGTGGATAACTGTTACATGTGAAATATAACAGGGAATAACTGGTTACATGTGAAATATAACAGGGAATAACTGTTACATGTAAAATATAACAGTGAATAACAGGTACATGTGAAATATAACAGGGAATAACTCGTTAGTTTTCGAACGTTTTGGAGTTCGTTAGCAAAAAAATCCAACAATCGGAAGCACGTTGGAAGTAACTATTTTTTTAGATTTATCCTACGAGAATGAATATGTTTTTGAATTTTTCTACAAATATAAGTGTAGGATGTTATTCTGCACGTTTTGTTTTTTACGCGACCTTATAGCTCACTTGGTTCCCCCAAAACCGATCAAAACGTAAAATACCATAGAAGTACACGGTTCAAAGCCATGTGGCGGATTCTACCGTAGGGTTGGCGTGCGAAGCACGCAATGCACCGTGTATTGAAGATAATCCCAATATGCGGAATGGCGTGCGAACCATTTTGCAGCTATTCAGCACCGTCGTGAATATACCTATTTCCCAAATTGTTGGTTGAAACCCTAAAACATAGGCCTATAAACTTCAATTTGGAAATTTGCTCAACTCACGTCAGCGGCTCAGCTGGTCGATTTTTTTTTAAGTTATACCTTTAAGGTGCGGCTATACATACACGTCACGTCACGTCCCGTCCCGTCCACTAACGTCATTTTAGGTAGGGTGGCTATACATACCCGTCACGTCACGTCACATCCAGGCACAAAAAGTAGCGCGCGCACATCTTGGCTTTCCAATCCAATGGGTCAAATAAATAAATTTGCTGTAATTTTATCAGTATTTTGTGCTTTATAACTGAAACACAAAGTTAGTTTCAGTTGTAGTCAACTGTCAATATATTTCCATGTTAAACTATTGTTATACAATTATTATTATTATCAATGTTATCTTGACTTTATAAGTGAGCCTCTAACCCGCAGAATAGAGTTATAATTTTAGATTATAAAGTTATTATAGTAGTTATAATAGTAATGTATATACTAAATTTATATTGATTCATAAATTTGTGGAATTCATATTAATTGCAATTTCTTCCCAGCAGTAGTTCCTCCTTACGTTATTCATGTATAAATTGTGAGAAGGGTCAAAAAGTTCTTTGAAGTCTTGCACTAAAGTTATCAAATACTCGTCGTTCATGGTTGACGCACAACAAAACACTATGTTACTGAAGGAACGACACA
>JAGFPH010000243.1:630661-645972 GCA_018207615.1 Philaenus spumarius | reverse complement strand
GTGCAATATTTTTGTTTATCTCTGTTATGGAGCCAACAAAATATAGTCAAAAAACATTCAGCTATACCAACGATGTTTCCCGACTGTGCGCGGACAAAGCCGAAGCGGAGATAAATGACGTCGCTTGACGTCGCTTGACGTGACCCCTGGCTATACATACCCGTCACGTCACGTCACGTCACGGCACGGTATGCTCTCTAGAGCATTCGAATATTTTCTGGACGTGACGTGACGTGACGTGACGGGTATGTATAGCCACCTCCATTTGATTACACAGGGAGCATACCTCTGGAAAAAAGACGGGACGTGACGTGACGTGACGTGTATGTATAGCCGCACCTTTACTGTCTTTTTGCCAGCAGTTATACTATTGAAGACGATGAGAAAGTGTATAATGCAGGTTAATCGATCGTCAGTAGCTTGATTCGAACCTACGCAACTGAAATGTAATCCATTGTAAATGAATAAATTCGTGAATTGAAATTACGACGCGGAACACACAACTCCAGTTTAAATAATCCTTTTAATTGCGATTAAAACGTTATTCATATCCTACAGTACATTTACTCGTTTAATTAATTGCTCCTAAACATTGGCAACACTGTAAACTTGTTCCAATTCCCAACCAATTAATCACGTAAACTGTTTGGCAACGTCGCTACCTCGCCATATTGAGACAGCTCGAGTCACCTAGAAAGACATTTCGACTTTCGACCTCTCGCTTGACTTCGATGTCTTAATTTACGATGCAAACAAACAGAAGAGGATTAATGTGGTCAATACCTCCCCTCGGTCTATCCATCTCTGTCTGAGAGCAAACAAATAATGCTCCCGCTGTTAGAACTCGCCCTCTCTATCGTCTACCGATCTGGCTAGTTCAACCCGTAAGAGAAATGTTAGAAAAACCATCTACTGGTTCTCACTTTATTATGCCTGATCCCTTACCTTAAAGAAAAACTCGTGACCTTTATTTAGAATTACTCCCTGGTTTGCCTCCCAGGTTTATCGAGAAAGGATGAAGGTATCGAAATTAAATTTAACATTCTAACCGACCGCGTAACCAATAATGATAATTCAAACATGTGTTGCTATAAATTTTGGGGCTAAAGTATACCTCAAAAAATAAATATTTTCTAAGGGCTTTGTTTTAAACATCAAACATTGTTTATTTATTTTTGGTTTAAGATATTACCGAAAATGTTGCTCAAACTCCTATTTTCTCTTCTATTTCGGAAAATATTGAACCAACATTTTGAAAAGACCTGTGGTGTTAGATTTACATTATTACACAGGATATACCATATAGGAAAATTATAGCCCGAACTTTTATGAAAACGTTATGAAGAATGTGTTTTCTATTCGGGTTGAGGACGTCAATACTATACTTGGGAACCGTCAACTCCTTTCACCGACTGCCATGAATAATTTACTTGACAACTTTCCAGTCATATGATCTGTTTTCATATCATTACTTAATTGCATGATTTACATATTTTTATTACGGAATGATACGATGTATTGTTTCTGTTATGTTGGCAACATTAGCTAACCATCATTTCGATTGAAACCTTTCTTACAGATTTTCCATATGTGTTTTTGAGATTGAAAATGTTTGCTGGTCATTGAGCGTACTACTGAATGCATTGTTAAATTTTCGGGCTAGCGTTACGGAATCCTTGCCGCACCTTCTAACTCTCTTTTTTTCCGGTTTATTATACTCTCGTTAGTGTATCCGTCGTAAATAATATTTAAATACTGTTATAATGCACTGTATGAACAAAACTGGAGCAAAGTAGGCTAAAAGGTTTTTTTTTAGTCAAATTTCGGAATATAATAATTTGTTGTGATTTTTTACCTTTGCTATACCGCAAACCCAATATCAAGTATTTAATAACTTTTAAAAACTCGCACTGATTTCAGAACACGAATTCTTACTCACGGAGTTATTCTCCTGTTCACGAAATAGGCCTAAGGGAATATATGAGTTTATCAGAAGTAAAATTTTATTTTCAAAATCCGTTACAAATTAGTTATACAAATATAATTCACTACATCATTTGGCAAAATCAACAAATTTCTTTATCATCAGTAAACAAAATTAAATTAAAAAATAAGTGTACGCAATTTTTTTCAAATTTGACTCTTCCACCCTGCTTAATAATGTCTTTCTGGTCGCTGGTATGTGAAAAACAATTTCTGAAGTTCTTCAGGTTCAAAATAGTGCCTTTTCTGTTAAAATTAAGTTGCTAATTATTTTGCTTGCTAAACGCACGAGTATTAGGCCTAAACATAATTATATATAAGTCAAGTGTCTTCCAAACAAATCTGGTAGGCCTACTTCCTTAAATAATAAATTGTTGGCTGGCACATCACACGATTCTATTGTTAAACAGCCACAAGTGAAACCATACTAGGCTTCCTTTATTACAAAGTTCTGTCAATACGAAGCCCTTCAACTCATTCTTTTACAAAAAAATATTACCAGAAAATAATTATAATACCGTGTACAGTATTTTTAAACAGTTACAAAACATTATTTTTATACTGCTTCTAATACCTTTTTGACTACAGAAATAGTTGTAGTTCTTCTAAATCACTACAGATAGCGGAAGTATACAAGAATAGTGTGCGTAATCAAATAAATCAACATTGAAGTTGGATGTAAATCCCGCTAGGTAGTGCTCGTAGCCTCCTTATTATACAGTGACTCTCTATCTAGTCCCTTATTATTATTTACTAGAATCCATAATTCTTGGAACTCAATCCATAAATCAGTGTGAATTAAATTATTCCCATCACCGTTTATGTTAACTACCTATGTTACTAAATATTCATAGGCCTACATGAATTTAATTACAGATGCAAAATTTGAATATTGCAAATGAAAGAAAAAAATCTACAGAAAAATGAGTGAGATCCCGTAAAAACATAAATGTGACAAAAGCCTCAATTCGATAAAATCGCCCCATAAAAGTATCGAGATCAAAAATATGGCCAAAGATTTTTACCAGCAAAATGGGTCTACAGTGTTACTATATTTTCTGGCCATCGCCTGGCCTTTTTTAATTAATCTACCTAACTGAAAGTCTAAACTGATTCAATTATAGTTAGACGGAAATATTTTTTTAAACGTTTATCCTCGAAAAATTTTCTTATTTTCATCTTTCCAAGTTGGTTTTTCTTCTTAATTCTTTGGTCATGTTGATTTTAATTTCCAAACTCCTTTCAGTATTACGTTGAAGAATATGTTGTTTTTTATGAATAACTTTAAGAAAAAACATTCCAAGTTGAAAACAAGAATATGGGCCGAAACCTTTCGGGTAGAGGCGTAAATAAATTACTGTACATACTTGTACTCGTGGCGGGGACCAGCAAAAGGAGACGACGCGACTGCTCCCACGCATAGTTAAATAAAACACTTATTTTTCATAATTTTGTTCACAATCCGCAATAGTTTTCTTGTAAAGTGTTTTTGAAGTATCTCATCATCACATTTTTTATCTCAAGCAGTACTGTTTATTCAAAATGTTAGCTGCAGTATTTTTGAGAATAAAGGTTGTACCAATCTTACAAAAGAATAATTAAGGGAACGGAAGCAATACTGGGCCACATAGATTGGTACTGTTCAAAACTTACCTTTAGAAATTTAAATGTCACCAAAGGTATGAATGTTTCAGCTGATTACTCACAATTCACTAGATACCTAGAGGTTAACTCAATAAACCATAGAACTAGATATAAATTTTGGCTTTATTGACCAAAATAAAAAAGTTTATATGCCCTTAACAAAAAATGAAAATATTTATACGCCCTTAGTACAAGAAAACTTCAGATTGGAAGAAAACATATATATTTAATTAAATTGAATTTAAAAGCCCTCCCCAAAAATAAAAATCAAAACCCTCCCCTTTAATAATGATTACAGAAATTATACAAAAAGGTTAGACAAGATTACAAAAAAAATAACATGAAATACCATGGATTTGTTTAAGGATAATTATATATGTCGTTGGCCAACTCTAAAGGTAAATATAAATAATTGAATAAATAAACAAAATTAATTATGAGACGTCTCTATATATAAAAAAAGGTATATGAATTTCTAATATATACAGCCCTTAGGGCTAAGGTCCGAAATATGCTATAGCTTGCACCTCCCAATTATTAAATACAACATATCCTATATAGTATTCATACACAAAATTACTTTTTCAAAATACAGCCTGTTTAATATTTAACACAAAAATCAACTGCAGATCATTCATAGTTCAAATTAATCTCTGTCTATAACTAGAACACTGTAGATACAAGAATTTTATTTTATTTTAAAGTCCTGTTGAAAGGTAGGCCTTTTCAGTAAGGCGTAGCTGTGGTGTAGCTTATGGCATTGTATGGGTTAAATATCCCCTGAAGTTGAACCAGTGTAACTGCATAACACAAATAACAATTCTTTTTTAGAAAACTTGCAGCTAATTTAAATAAGCATAAAACAGATAGTTCTTTTGAGTTAGCTGTTCTAAAATTTGTAGCACAAGGTGACAAATTGCTACTTAAAGATTGTAATAGTTAATACAACATGTATCATGTTGCATAAGAATGTTTCTACATGTTAACCAAACCACATGGCAACATAAAAATGTTCTTGTTTAGTTACATAATATATATATCAGTAATATTATGCCTATAGCTCATTAAAAGTTTTCAATATTCTGGTTATACTGCAGAAAACTACACAGTTACAGTTAATTAATACAGAACAGTTTAGGCTAGTTTTGTTTGAAATAGGTTAAGACTTTAGTAATACACAACATAGCATCAGCTTTAAAGTTTTTGTAGGCTGTAAGATTAGCATTTTAAAATTAGGCTGTAGTAAAAATGAAATACATAGGTCTTTTATTAAATTAAACAAAATGAGTTTGAAACGTTATTCTTAAGCCAACGGTGGAAATAACCTTATTAAATTTTACAGGTGAACATTTCATAATTATCAAGGTAAAGCTAAAACATTCTTACCTGGCATTCACAAAATAAAGGCTTATAACAAAGGCATGTCAAATAGCCTTGCGCATAACTCGCGACTAAAAATATAAGGAATTAATCCACAACATAATTTAACTATATCAGCGACATAACAAAAGTGGACTTTCCTGTAGTGGAAGCGATGGCGGACTCTCTTCTCGAATGTTCTAAAACGAAGCAAGGTTAACGGTCTAGAGTAAATCAGCTGTCGTATAACTTGATAAGAAAGGTACTAAAAACTGGATACCGTACGGAGTCGGTTCCTAGCGGAGAAAGGAGAAACTACTTGGACAGTGTCGGTAAGGATAAATACAGAATGTAAAGTCGGAGACGTAAAGATTAAGAAAAAAAAATATAGGTGGCACTGAAGTCTAAAAACGTCACAAGGTCGGGGGATGGTTTTTAGCAACTTTTTCAGTAATGTCTTGAAATCTTCACATCACCCTTTGGCGGATTAAGGGGGCTGTGGGGGCTGCAGCCCCTCCTTTGGGTTATTAAATTTTTGTTTTGTTTAATCGTCTAAGTGGCATATTGATCAATTGAGTAGTCTCAGATAACACTTGAATAGAATATTTCACCCACTAAATATTATCCTAGCTCAATAAAATAAAAACCATTGGAAAGGAAATGTTTTAAACTTAAGTTTTTGTATTTACAATTTTTTTCTAAAACGTAGGCCTACATTTACATAAGTAATCATCGATGTAAAATTGTAGTTGTCTAAATCAATTGATGCCGCGCGAGAAAACGCAAGGAAAAGACTAAAACCTCAAACTCATCACTTTATGGCACATAACCGTAAGACATACTGGTTTTGAGAAGAAAATAAGGACACCATTGTATTCGTCAAGATTTGAACTTTCTACTACTATTTTCCAATCATTCGTCTCTTCTATAGTTTCTTATTTATGACGTTTTCTGTAAATCCTTGCATTTGGACTGTTTTCAACTAATAAGAAAGCGCATTTTGCAATCGATGTATCTATTACAAATCAATATATTGTACAGTGATTTTTATATCGATTTAAAGTGCAAGTTCTATATTTTCGTTTGATATAAGGAAAACCTGGTTTAGTATTCCGAGGCTATTCGGGTATTTCCGTGAAATACGCACATTTCTTCAACGCCCTTGGAGCGTTAGCCGTTACCTTTTCCGTCTGACTGGAACTGTATACTTTACGTTTGTGAGGGTTTTGTTTAGTTTATATAATTTATTAAAACAAAGCGAAATAATTTTATAGAATAAGGCTATTATACAAAAAAGTATCAATTCTATGATTTAGCCTATTCTCTACAATTTGTTATAATAAAATTTAATTTTTGGGTACAGCATATATTCCTTAATTCCTATTAATAGGTGATCGTGAAATAGTCTAAAAAGACGTTTTCAAGCATTGAATTTAAAAAAATCTATACTCACCGGAACAGGAGACAGCCCCCCACTTGAAAACCGACTGGATCCGCCCATGACATCACTACAGTATAAAACAATTAGGCCTATATACATATACTGTATTTGTTTTGGAGTACTAAACTTTGACCTATCAAAAAGCATACTAAAGTATTTTTGACTATTTGAACATATTGAGGTTATCATGCTTTATACCTATGCCAAAACTCATTTTGATACCTTTGTGCGATATGAAGAAAATCGACGTTGTGACGGACGGAAACGAGTGACAACAAGGCTTCCTTCCTTATGGCGGCCGATAACAACCGAGAAATCAGATAAAAGACATTTGTGTTCTAATTTTACTGCAAAATTTTACCACAATTAACTTTTTTATAACTTTAATTTGAACAACTGAATCAAAGCGCTTGTTAAACAAGTTACCATTTTCAAATTGCTGTATTTTTTATCGCGCTTTAACTGACGTTAAGTTCAAATCTAGCCCGTGAAAATACGTGGTGCGTCACGGAGAAACAGAGAAATAACTAATGATTTCAGAATAAACATTAAATAAATCGTATAGTGTTTGCTTTGTTTTATAAAAACACTGATAAACACTTTTATATACGTGCATCGATAAAATAACAGTTGACCGAGCCATGTGTGTTTGCTTTGATAACACATCTGTTTGTTTGCCACATTACATCTGTTGATAATTGAGGAAACTTTTCCAATTTGTCATGCAATGAAACTAGATTATAATTCTTTACACATTTATTGGGAAATTTCCAATGATTTATTCACAATAAAAATCAAATACCGATAGACTTTTAAAGTGTTCTTAAATCAATAATTGTGATCCCAAATAAAGCTACATTATGAAATGTAATATATCGGTACAGACGAAGCAAATCTCGTCCAACGAACGACAACCAACCGTTGACCAAGATTGACTAGTGTATGAGGGACAAATCAGGACCAACAAGGCGGGTGGCCTTGGAGTTAGGACTTCTGGCGAAAACATGAAAGGATTTTCGTTGGGTTGGCCTTGGGACCCCTCTCCTCTCCGGGCCGATTGTTTGTTGGTCAATTTGTTATTTTCCTTGTCTGTTGAACAGGCGTGTGTTGAATTAATTTCTACTTGCTGGTGTGTGGATAATGAGGCTGCGTTAGAACTTGATAGATTTGTATCGAGAACGGAAATGTTTATGGGACCTTGCCAACTGTGAATGTAAAAACAAATTGTTATACGCTTAGTCGTGTATTCTTCTTTTTGTAATAAGTTTATGGCGGTAAAATAAATGCTGGACATGCTATGACTGATAAAATACTCTTCTTTCCTCACAATAGCAACAGGTTAGTTGTTATTAAAACGTTACTGTATGAATAATACGCATCAATGTATAATAAATAAAGTAAAGCAACTTGGTCGAATTTTTGAAAGCCAAGTGCAATAACACATGCTCGCAGCCCCTTAATTTGATGAAGATAAGAGACCGAACACTTCTGCGTTTTTTTTTTTTTTTTATTACTACCCACTAAACCACCCACAAACAGCTCACAGGGGAGGTGTAGCAGCGTCTAGGGTAATCCGAAATGACTGCAAGAGTCAATCTATCGCTGAAACAGAAATGTGTTAGTGACATGCACAGAAATAGTACTGTAGTAGTACCACACGTTCCTCTGGATCAAAGGCTGAAACAGATGATAACATGAGTAGATAGATAAGGATATCTGCATTGGCGACCAACGTTAGCCCAAATACATTAGCCTGGTGTGTCTGTGTCATCGATGTATAAACACACTGGATTGCGCGCTGAGTAGTCTGAAAGGTTCGAGAAACGAGCCGGCCGGCGTGGAGCTTCCCCCTCCACTGGCGGGATAGACCCGCGGTGGGCAGCGTGATAGATGGACAGTGATACACGTTGTTGTTGTTATATACAGTTCAATTCTTTGATTTATCCTCTACACTTTTTTATAATAATATGTCATTTTTGGGCAGAGGAAATAGTATTCCTAAATTACTATTCAAAACAGGCCTAGTTTTGTTAGCAGTCTTGTAGTAGGAACATAAAAACTGGTGTTTTCAAAATAAGAAATTTGAGATTGATCAATACTTTTATACAGTTCTATTTTAGAACTAAATTACGAAACTTTTTTACATTTATGAAAAAAATTACAAAAAATGTTTACTACTTTTTATATAGGCCTAAAGTTGAACTTTTTCCTTTCGTTACTAAACACTAGGGGCTCTGCCCCTGGACGCTTCGCTTCGCTCGCAGTTGGAAAATTCGCTAATGAATCTCGTTAATCTTTGGCTCGTTTGTACATTGTACAGGGTTTGGCGAGCGAAGCGATCAGAGGTCGAGTTCCTAGTAGTAAATAAAATTATTATACATTTTAACGGAATTTTGTAACATTTCAAAACATCGCAAGCTACATTTACAAAACTTGGAGTGCGTCAAAAACTTACTAAACTTGTTTTATTTAACAATGTTTAAAGTGTAATGTATACCTAGGTATACTTTTATGTAAATTAAATGCAGTTTAAAATGCTAATACAGATCATGTTTTTCATTATGGTTTTGGTTCAGTTTATTTTCCCCTAAACTTTTCCTTATCCTTATCCAACAACAATAATAATAGTTTAAACACAAACTGTTAATCTATATAATAAAAATTAATTAATTGCTGTTCCTTTGTAAGCGCATCACTTGAGAACGGCTGGACCAATTTGGCTATTTTTTTATTTTAAAATGTTCATAGTAGTCTAGATTATCATATAAAGACAAATTTGAAAAGTTTTCCGAAAAAGTTTCAAATTTAGAAAAAACTAAACAGCTTCTTTTGTATGGACTCAAGACCATAGCGCACAAAATCAGCTGTTCGTATAAAATGCTTAGTAACACATGTTTGTTTACATTCATTACCATAGCAACTTTACTAGCAAATTTGTAATCAGTTTATTATTTTTTCAAAACCAACAGCTTTTTAGGTTAAATTGACCAACTTAAAATAAAAACAAAAATCAACTAAAATTGCTTACTATATTTTAATTCAATTCAGACATTGGTTGTTACATATTATATATAAAACAACTGATTTGCATCAAAAACTGAACATAATTTTAGGTTAGGCCTACAATGAACCAAAACACGTTTATTTCCAACCAATTGGGCTAATTTAGAATCAGGTTTTTTACAATTTATCACAACTATCAGTTTTTTTAGATTAGGTAAAAACAAACAAAAGGTTTACTGTATTATCGATAAAGGTTTACAAACTATAGA
This sequence comes from Philaenus spumarius, assembly GCA_018207615.1. Taxonomy (NCBI): domain Eukaryota; kingdom Metazoa; phylum Arthropoda; class Insecta; order Hemiptera; family Aphrophoridae; genus Philaenus; species Philaenus spumarius. Next base: position 636,273 of record JAGFPH010000243.1, on the reverse strand, counting down.
TCTAAATTTGTGTAGTATATTCTTGTGGCATAAAAATCATTTTGCAATTCGATCACTTAAGTCAATGGAATAACTTTACTAACTTTTAAATTAAATCAAGCAATAGCGAAGCATTGCTGGGTCCACTAGTTTACCATAAAAATAAGTGTTACATACTGTATAACAATTAAATATTGTTTAGAAATTAAAATGATTATTTTATAAATAATGTTTGGTGCCGTTGTTGAAGCTGAGCAAAATAAATTAAAACATTTGTGAGCGTTGCATTAACTTTGAATGCTTCACGTGTTGTTGCTGTCCCTCCAGTGGTGGGGGAAGCGGCTAGGCCAGCCGGACCGTATTCAATACACGCAGCCAGCGATCCAGTGTGTTTATACATCGATGGTCTGTGTAGGCTACGCACCAGCTGAATCGCAGTGCAAGGGCTGTCACAGCTGGGAAAATTAGCGACCCACGTAGTTCCTATTGGCATCTTCAAGGGCAGACCGTTGTAGTTGTAAGCACAGATTGTGGTAAATGCTGCACCGTATCTCCTTGTATTGTTTCTTTTTCAAATTTTGATATCATGAAAATGCAACTAACCTCACTGTAGTCGAAAATATCTAAAATCCCTAAAATATTTACATCCCTCTTATCCCTTCAAATTCCCTGCAAATTTGGTTTGGAACGATTTGATAAAATTAGGGAGTTATCGTTTAAACCATCGCATGTAGGCTATTAAAAGAAAATTTTGGAGCATTTAAATTTGAAGAACGTTGATGAACACGTATTATTAATATGCGATATATAGCATATCCTCGTATACTACACACTTACAAAACATGCTATTATAATTTACATATCGAATATATTACAATATTATAGTATATTACATATAATGCTATTATAATTATATATATAGGCTACATCATATAAAAATAAAAAAACATAAAAATTTATTTTTTATTTTTCCTCTTAACTCGATTAATAATTTCATTGTGCATTACAAGAAGTGGCTGTTAAGGGTTGAAATGTTGCATTAAATAATAAATAGGTGAAATATTATAAACAGTGAAGGGATTTTTAGTTTCATATAAATATATTATTAAAACGTTTGGAAGCTGTTTTGTTTTAAATTTCGTCATATTAAGGGGTGGTTTTTAAGGGTTGAAACATTCCAAAACATCGTAAATCATGTTCATAAATAATCTTTGTTCGACACATTTCAATCTATTAAACAATGAAATTTAACAGTTTTCTAATTTTTTGCAACAAAAGGTTGTTTTCAGCTCTAAAAAACCATAAGCCCACATCAGGATAAGTCCTTTTGAAGTAATAGGAAAGGCGAGATTAATTCCAAATTTGTATGAAAATCGGTCTTTTCCAAAAGAATTTTGAGGTAATACCCTGTTTTAACTTTTGTACACTCCTAATAACCATAACTAAAATTGAATAGCTGGCAGGTTAGGTTAAGTCACTAAACGCTGCTGTTTACTTTAGATCCTATATCAAGTTTGCCGAGTAATTAAATTGGCCTAAAAGCATTTTAACCTGCAGCCATTTACTCACTTTGTGTACAGAAGATGTAATAACTGCATTAATAGCCCTTCTCCCCCCCCCCCCTTGCTGTTAAGGGCAGAGTTATGAAATCACATCGGTCCGACGTTTTTATTATTATTATTTATTATTATTATAATAGTTTTTATTATTTTTAGATTTCTTGCATTAAACATTTCTTAATGTAACACGAATGAGAATTGTTATTACATTTTGTATTCATTGTGTCAGCTTTTAATAAGTGATATTTGATCAATTTTGTATTACATTTCACAATGCTACTCATGACGGAACCAATGCAAACAGATTATTGTAGCTATATATATAAAGCGAAATACCACTCACTCACTCACTCACTCATCACGATTTCTCAAAAACTACCGAACGGATTGAAATGAAATTTGGTATGTAGCTTCCTCTAGGGCCATAAGTGTTCACTAAAAAGGGTTTTAAAAAATTGGAAATTTTAGGGGGGTTTGGGGGTAAAAATTACTAAATCACGATTTCTTCAAAATTACCGAACAGATTGGAATGAAATTTGGTATGTAGCTTCCTCTAGGGCCATAGGCGCTCGCTAAGAAAGGGTTTCAAAAAATTCGAAATTTTAGGCGGGGTTTGGTTGGATCAAAATTATTAAATCACGATTTCTTCAAAACTACCGAACGGATTGGAATTAAATTTTGTATGTAGCTTCCTCTAGGGCCATAGGTGCTCACTAAGAAAGGGTTTGAAAATTTTCGAAATTTTAGGAGGGGTTTGGGGGGATTAAATTTACTTAAATCATAATTTCAAATCTTTTATTATTATGACAATAGTGCTTTTATTATTTAAGATCTATATATATATATATATATAAGCCAAATACCACTCACTGACTGAACACTTAAAAAGAATACAATTGCGTTAAAAAGACTGAAAATACCAACCACCACGGGCAAGGCCGTACGGGTCAGCTAGTACTCTGATATTTGTGTTTGTATTTATTTTGTTAACCTAATCTAAAAACGCTCTGGGTTGTGAAGAATAATTAACTGATTTTACATTTATGTTGGTTACTATGGTAATTAATGTAAATGCATTCAACAAACGTTTGTTGATAAGCCTTTGAACCCAATCAGCTGTATCATCTGTTATAGGGATGGGAGTAAACTTTCGAGTTTTCACTATTTTACAATTTAAAGTAAAAAAATCGCTAAATCTTTTCTTAGCGTGCGTTTGTGACCTGATAAAAGTAGGTAATAACTTTAAATTTACGTATTTTGATCGTAAGTAGTTTTTGATCAATGTTGGAAATTAAATTAGCTGCACGTTTTTCTTTATATCATGTGGAATGTTTCTAATTGCGACTTATGGAATTTAATTTTGGGCAATTTAGCCAACCAATAAATTTTGTTTATAAAATACGTAACTTAAATGACTGTAATACAGTATTTACCAAAAAAAAGAAGGATTTATTGCACCCAAATATGTAAAAATAACTAATTCATAAATCATGTTTTTTTTAGGCAGCCCTCCCAGAAAAATGTCTTAGTTTTGCCCCAATGAAGAAACCCTAAAGTAGTAGGCTATATTTTAAACAAAACAACCGTTGCTAGTCAGTGTTGTTCGGCAATAATAGAGATTTTTAACGCCAACATTCCAACAGCTTATTTAATAGCAAACGATATAAAGGAACTGGTCAACTGGGGTAACTTTGGCCCATTTTTTTTATGTTTCTTCGCATAAATTGCCTTATTTTCCTCATCTAATTAACTTCCATGTACTATTTTTTTGTAACTCTGCGTATTTCAAAGTTTTATTGGCTGTTTTTTAAAACTCAGAACTTATTTATTTTATTTATAAGAAGATTTTTTGAAAATATGAGCCAATTTAATTGGGGTAACATTGTCCCAAATGTAAAATTTCATAAAAACTCATGCCAAATATGATTCCGATGTCCTCAAGATGCTACAGAGCCGAGACACGGTGCGGAGACTGAAAAGGACAAAACCGCTGGACCTAGTGCAGTGATGTGTTGTGGATCAGCCGAATGAAGCGAGTGTTAATGTAGTGAAGTCACTCATTGGAGTGACTTTTAAAAATGTGTATTAGTTATGCAAAATAAGCTACTAGATAAGATTGTATCTTAGTTCTGTTGTAGTTAATAAAGGAAAAAAAAATATGATTTCTAACAATGTTAACCCAAATATAATTATTTTTTATGTAGGTAGGTACTGTGCAATGAGTTGGGGATAAAATAAAATGAAACTAAATATTCTACAAAAGTAATAAACATGTATTTTGAAATGTTCCTCTTAATGTTTATCACAAGAACCAAGTCGATAGCTCTATTTCGTAACTAACAGTAGATCAAACTAATTTTTCTAAGATTTTGCCGAAGTTATCTAAGTTATCCCAGTTGATGGTACCAAAACAATAGTTTTAGTCCTTTCAATGATGGAATTTGATTTTGCCCTTGCTCTACCTACCCGGAGGAAAATTCCTAACACTCCAATAAAAGATTTATCAAAATCCAATAAAAAGTTTTCGAACTAAATATTACAATAAAACTTTATCTTAAAAAACATTTTTTCTTTATAGATTCATAAATATTTTCTCACTGTCTTAACTCAAACTGCAATCAGTCTATTGCACAATCAGATAGTTAGGCATACCATTTGTATTCAATAATTCATCTTCAAGGTTTAATTTGTATCATACTTAATAAAAGAATTCTATTGTAACCCGCAGAATACTTTATTGTTTAGTTTTATAGTATTTTTATTACTTAACTTTTTTTCAAATTGTAATAGACCTATTAGTGTCCTTTACTATTAGAGATATTAAAATCGTATTACAATGGGAATCTTATGGAGTCATGTGGGACAACATGTTATCAGACATATAATTAGAAGGTTTTCTTCTATAACGTGTATGTAAAAGTTTTTAAATTCTAATATTATATATTTGTATTTATTGAGTTTATGCTTATAAAAGCATATAAGTTTTGCTTTGTTTTAATATTGTTCTTAAGTAGTCTTAATATTGTCTATACTAATATTATTTAGCCATAAATTTGGTTTTGTGTTTTAATGGGCAAATTTAAAGTTGTGATTATAGTAAACCTAGGGAAACTGTGTTCACAACAGCCCCTTCCTTCCAATATGTTTTATAATTTCTTTTAAGAAAGGTGTAGGATTAATTACAACCTCAAATCTAAGATGGTAAGTAGTATACATCAAATTAATTAGTTTACGATGTAACAGAGTCATAATAAACTCAGAGTTTTTACTAAGAGTTAAAAGGATTAGCATGAATTATTAGGCTAACTCCTAAATATAAGCCTATCCTAAAAACTTGAGATACAAATTACAAAATCAGATGTTAATGGAAATACTTCTGAGAAATAGCCTACATGCCCATTTACAGATGTTAGATTAAACAGCTGATTATTGTACAAATATTGCAATATCTAAAAAATTTTTTTTGATACTTGAAATAAACATGTTTAAGTAAGAAATAATAGGCCTACAGAATAATGACTGTGTTAAGTTAATTTTAAGTTGTAACATCTTGCTTAACCGTACGGTTTTAACAGCTGTTTGTTATTTTACTTTTGGGGGAATGGGTAATTTGTACAGTAATGCTAAATTTTGGCAGATGTGCATTTTACTTATTGTAGAGCAAACACCAGAGAAGTTCAAAGACTGTACACCAAAATATCACCAGCATATGTTTATGGCATTAAACACGCATTTAAGCGAGACTGTAAAATAAGAGATGAATTTGCACGAAAAGTTTTGAATCAGTGTATTATTCAGTAATGTTGTTGTGTAATGCATATTTTTCACCACCTCTCTTATGTCGCCATCGTCTGGTACTTCTTAAATAGTCTCTGAAAACATCCAAGCTTTCGTATTTGTAATCAATTTTGTCAACATATTTGTATTCTACATTATCATTCTTTATATTGATTTTTTAATATGCAAGTGATTATTATGTGTTTTTGATCCTGTATTAAGTTGTACCTTTGTTATTTTGTTTTATAAACTGAGTTATTACTCATTCACCATGCTTCGATTACTTTAATTTTATTT
>JAGFPH010000243.1:588886-630561 GCA_018207615.1 Philaenus spumarius | reverse complement strand
TTTTCTAATCAGGTAACAAACTGTTAATATTCTATAAAAATTACTTAGGAAATCCAGTGTGATATCAATTTAGGTGAAGCTGTATCTTCACACTTTTTACTTCCTCACTATACTATAGTATAGAGAAAGTATAGTGATCGCAAAAAAATCGATGTTGAGATTTTCGTGGAAAGATCCGTTTTGGGACCCCCTGATTCCCAAAAAGTGGTTTTTACAAAATATCTGTCTGTATGTATACAAAGCTAGAGAGAAAACTATTCGATCGATTTCGAACAAATTTGCACCAAAAATGTCAGTTAGGCCTGTATAGATGTACGAAAAAATGTTTTGAAAATTTTTGAAAAACAACCCCCTTTTTTGGCCAAAACCCCCCAAAACATCAGTTATTATTTTTTTTATAAAAAAACGGCTCTAACAATTTTGATCAAATTTGGCTTATTTTTAGCCCTCAATGCACCCTACCATATGCAAAAAAACCGTATCTTTCTAAAAATTCTCGATAAGCTAATAATAATAACTGATTTTTGGGGGTTTTTTGGACAAAAAGGGGGTTAATTTCCAAAAACCTTTTTTCGTGCATCTATACAGGCCTAATTGACATGTTTGGTGGAAATTTGTTCGAAATCGATCGAATAGTTTTAATATTTATTAGTTACTCTCCTACTTTAATCTATCCACTCTCCTACTTAAATACAATTATGAAGTCACAATGAATCTGTTTAATAATTTAAATATGTTTGTGATAGAGTATGTGCCAGTTTCTAGTACCGTTTATTAACATTATTTATTAATTTTTTTAAATTTAATCATTTTTGTATTTAGGCCTACCACACATTTGTAAATTTATAATATTGTGGTAATGTAACTCCATTAATGCCAACATCGGCAACGGTGTCCCATAATATAGTTGCTGCGAAAGGGTACGTTATTATTATAACTTTGACACAAAAAATAATGAATTAAATTTCCATCGGCAAGTGATTGTGAATTTTCAAATAATTTTAAACAATATAAGTTTACAAGTTTTGTTTATAATAGTAACGTTGCAAGTAAATTGTTAATATTAGTTTACTACGCTGGAGTATGCTAGAATAATTTTTCAATCCATGTTGGCAACACTGCGTTTCAATGTCATAATCATGCTTGCATGAAGAGTTGGCCATTCCTATTCCCAATCAGCTGTCTCAGTGGCGGTCTTTAAAACGTGCTGTTAGTTTTGAAAGTGTTGTGTGTGTTGTGTTTTATGTTATGTGATTTGTTTATAAGTATCGCCAACTCTGTTCCTCGTATTTCCTAAATGGTAAATTAAGTCTTTTGTATATGTTGTGTTATTAGTCGTTGTAATGTCATTCTATTGCAATAGTTGAGTACGCCCAGACATAATTATTATTGGTTAGGCATGTTAGATTTTGGATAGGCCTAATAAGGAATTGATGTATTCTTTAATAACTGTTTTTTTACTAAGTTTATTTGTTTTTGTTTTTTTTTATTAGTTTATATGTTCACTTATTTGCTGATAGTAGATAAGTTAAAAGTCATTTTATTATTTTCTTTAAAACGCTATTTGAACTTTTGTTTACATTTGGTTTGATTTTAATCCATTTGCTTAACTGCATTTCAAATACCTAATCATAATGCACATTTCATTGTTAAAATGGGTATTATGTAAAGCGACTCCAACTATATACCTAGGCAAACCATATTAGGTTATCGTCATCTCCTACCACCATAATTAAAATTAAATCTTATATTAATCCTAGATACTAAAACTGAACCTATAAACTTATAAAACAAGGTGTAAGCAATCCATAATCTTAGGTTATTATCAGCTGATACTTCTAAAATTAAAATTAAATCCTAGTACTAAATTAAATTTCCAATTTTTGTCCGTGTCAACAATCTCAGGAGCCGAAAATCCAAAAAGTTCCCGGCCTCAGATTTAAGCTCTACAAGTAGAGAAGCAAAATGGCACCAAAATCATGCTCCATATTTTCATGGTTCCTGAGAAAATGACACCAAAGGCGTATCTAAATTTGTTGCGTAGTAGACGCTCGGTGTCCAGGTTCTGCTCCAGTAAACGAGACAGCAACCGGAAACGCAACCGCTTCTCACTGTATCCCTATCCAAACAGTGCAATTTCTTGCAGCTGAACGCTTTGACATTGCCTCATTTCAAACCATTTTATAAGTCTACCTTTTGTAATTGAGTGTTGAAAAAAAAAGTAAATATTCTTTATAAAATTTCGGGTCCGGCTTGCAAATTATTTTTAATTATTAATTTGTTATTGTTAGGAAAAAAATTCAAACTTGTAGGCCTACTTACAAAATATCAATTACTTGACAAATGAAAGAAATTTTAAAAAAATGTAAATTGCAAGACGGATGCGTATTGTGACTGTGCTTAAAATGAGACCTTGCAAACAATTTTATGATAAAAAGTAAACAAAATAAATGGTTTGAAATTTAACATTGCTCTTATGGGATAAAAATCCAAGATGGCCGCCGAACCTAAAGTATAAAACTAAACTTTTGAACTTAATCAGTAAACAAAAGTACAAGTTACATTTAAGATAGCAATTAAATTTAAAAACAAGGTTAGAAATGACAAAATTAAATTCTTTATAAAATAAAAGGTAACACATAACCAATCTCATATAGTGGTGCTGCAGTAAAAACATAACCTAATAAAATTTAAAAGAGCAACTGCATCATTGTGAGTTATAAACGACTAGGAATCATGCGATTTGTTCATCTTTTCTAAAAAGATGTTTATCTGTGTAGGGTTATTAGTTGAATCTAAGCTTATTAATTGCTGCACTAGGAAAAACTAACTATTAGAGATTTATGGTAAGGATTGTGATTGCAAAAAGTTGATAGGAGGCTGATGAGTTGGATGAGTTGACTTTTTACTGTAAACAGTCCTTGACTGAGTGATTTGCTTTTCTATTTAAAGGAATTAATTAAAACTTTGCTCTTATAACTTTACTACATAGAACCAACCCTGAACTAATTAGTGTGATTTCATTGCTTTTCACAACTTTTCATAGTTTAATATAAAAATAAAACATCACACTTTGTGACAGTAGTGTGATATACAGTAAGTTTGGGCTATACTTTGAATTGAATTATAAAAAGTTCAAAAAGTTGTGAAGTTTTAAAAAATCTAAGGACAACTATGGTAATATGATAGGCCAAAAATTGATAAAATATAATTATAAAGAAGTTGCATAACAAAACGTTGCATGCAATTAAAAAGGCGGAGGAGTAGAAAACAATAATGTGATTAGGGTGAAATTACAGTAAAACCTCATTAATCCGGATTAATTGGGTCTCTAAGTCGTCCGGATATTTGAAAGTCCGGATTAAATGAAATAACCTTAATATGAAAACAGGTACATAATGAAACACCCTTTATAGAAAAATAACATGTATTTTGAGTTTAGTTGCATGTACAGACAATACGTTAATTCATAAAACATGTAGTAAAATGTATTACATTGTGAATATTAAAGGTCCATTCTGTGTACTACTAGTTAAGAATGGCTTATTCCAAATTTTGCTGAATGTAATCTTTATAACCTGCAGTCAACTGGCTGTCCGGATTAAGCGAAGTCCGTCATAATGGGGTCCGGATTAATGAGGTTTTACTGTATATCAAAACTGTCCAATACTGTACAAAAGCTTAGAACTGCATATATAATATTCATCAGTGTTTTTTCCCAATCATGGCAAAATTCTGTTCTGCTATTTGTACAAAAAATTAGTTACTTAGGTTTAGGTTACTGTTGAAAGCATTTAACCATTGAAATAGTAGAAATATGTGTTTACTACAACTAAGTAGCCTACCTATCCCTAACTTAACAACTCACCTGCCTTTTAATGGTTTTTATACAATGAAGCCACTTTTCCAATCTTTCCAAGTTGACCTGTTTACTCTAGATCAACTTGACATTATTCCAGCTCACTTTGCCTTCAATCATTTAAATGTCAACCAATTTATTCAATTATATAACTGTTGCTTTCTATTGAGAGAAGGTAAGGCCCCTGCATCTCATGATAGGTACCTTAGTAGTGGGATATAAAATATATTTGGATACCGTTTGAAAAATAACTTTGTCAAGACAGTTATATATATGAAGATTTGAACCCTACGTAAGATTTAGTTACTCTACCCTGATTTTGCATCGTTTTAAATGCACTCAAAATTATAAATAGATAATAATTACAACATTGTATTTATGATTTTGTCGTGTTAGGAATTTTCCTTAATAATATATTCGTTAAAATACATAATATGAAATATAAATAATTTCTGAAATAAAATTTAAACTATAGGCTTACACTTGTATCAGAGTATATGAGTATAGATAAATTTGCGTTTACAAAAATGGGGCCGCGAAGGTAAAAAAAAACTCACTAAAAATGAATAACCCTTTAAATAAGTAGGCCTATTATAGAAATGTATCTGAAATTTTAAACTTTGTTTACTACATTTTTGTAGGCAAGACTAATTTGGTCTACTAAATTGCTGAAAAGGATACGGTGTCAATATTACAGGCTTACATAAAATTTTGGATTGTTATGTATTTTTGCAATTTCAATTTTAGGTGCTATTTTATATTTTTTTCTCTCTTAAAATAAAGTTTTACAATTGATTAGAGAGTATTGATAGCTCAGTTGATAAACTGATTTTCAGTAGGCCTATTCTATGGTTAACTGTTGTAAGTTCGAATCTGGCGAATGGCGGTGGATTTTTGTTGGAGTTATTCAAACATCTGTATTACATAAATCTTATTATAGCCCATAAGCAAACAGTGAAGCTGTGAAGTACCAAATTAAAAGTTGTATAAAATTGATAGTTTTTCTAAAGCTAAGTAGGCCTAATTACTTATTTCAAATGTTTTGTAAAAGACACTTAGAATTTGTTTACTGTTTTATTGCTTTGTAAAGGAACAGGCCTTAATACTAATACCACGTAAATTTTGTCCATGATTTAGTTCAAAGGCAGAGTAATGCCAGATAATCTATAATATGTTGAGTGTTAAATCATCAACAATTTGAGATTATTATGTCAGTGATAATTACTTTGTTTTTTTCTACAATTTCTTATTCAAATGTCTGCCCTTTCTCTTGTTACTTATATAACCTAATTGTTTAATTTTAATTAATCATTATAGTTTCCAGTTATATCTGAGATCATGTTGGTTAATTAATAGGTCTTATCAAATTTATTGTTGTGTTTTTATATCTATCAATCTATATATATATATTTATATATAAGCCAAATCCACTGACTAACTGATCACGATTTCTCAAAAACTACTAAACGGATCGGAACGAAATTTGGTATGTAGCTTCCTTTAGGGCCATATATAAGTGCTCACTAAGAAATGTTTTCAAAAAATTCGAAATTTTAGAGGGGGTTTGGGAAGGGATCAAAGTTACTAAATCACGATTTCTCCAAAACCACCGAACGGATTGGAATAAAATTTGGTATGAAGCTTCCTCTAGGGCCCTAGATGCTCGCTAAAAAAGGGTTTAAAAAAAATCGTCATTTTAGGGGAGGTTTGAGGGGGTAAAAGTTACTAAAAATCTCCATAAGAAATACATAGTGTAATTTATATTTATTGATATAATTTTATATTCTTTGTTAAATTTAATTTTGATTTGTCTATCCGTGCAAAGCCGGATGGGGCCAGCTAGTAATCAACTATATTTCACTAGCTATTGCTAACTTTTAAAGCGTTGCCAACATTAAATTTTAAGTTTTTTGTTCTTTACATTGTTAAAATTGCAGGCTTACATTAGTACATTATTGGGGAGTATTGTAGCTCATTTAGTAAGCTGGTTTCAGTACTTGATTGTTTAAACTGTTGTAAGCTCAAAATAGGATGATGTTGGATTTTCAGAAGTTATTCCAATCTCCGCCATAGGAAAACAGTGATGCTGTTAAGCAGAATATGAAAAGTTTTAAAATTAAATCCTGTAGCCTAATTCATATTTTGAATTGTTTTAATTCTGCACAATACTAACAATTCATAAATATATTGTCATAATACATGATTCATAATACATGGATGGGACATATTTCAAATCAATCTAGAGGTTCATATTTTTAATTGAGGTCCTACCTATCAAATTAAATCATGTTTAAATACTATGTATAGGCCTACCAAATTAGTTATTTCCACTGTCTATGTATTGCAGGTATTATACTGTACCTTTTTCATTTGGAAATTGCATAAGCATGTCTTCAAAAGGGTTTGATCAGAAAGTTAGGTACATTAAGGAGGGTGTGACAAATTTATGGACAAAGAAGATGAGAATTTGAAAATTGACAAGTTAACACAAATTTCATTTAAAGTTGGTTTCGTTACGCCCACATTAACCCAAGAGTTTTGGAATTGGATTTGTTTTATCACAGTTGGTTTTTTTTAACGTTTTATATTGTTCTATTAAGAACTTATTTTCAGAGTCACTATTCGGCAAATGGCATAAAATGTATGCTGCCTTTAACACATGAAGCTATGTGCAATGAGAGAGTTTGACAGATCCTTCAACCAACTTCATTAATATTCTAAATCTGTTGTCGTTTGTTATTGTTGAATTTATATGCAAATGAGAGTAAATCCGATTAATAAATGGAAGCGAATGTTATACAAAATTCAAGGCTGTATTGTTAGGCCTATTTAGTTTGTATTGATTTACATGTAATTAACTTTTTAATTCAAATACTATACGTGTCCGAGAAAGATTTGCTTGTTCACGACATAAAGTTGTAGGCTACATGATAATCGTACACTGTAAGCCTAAATAACATATTTCCTTTTAGAGGTTTGTGAGAATAATAATTTATAGCGTATTAATTTTAAGCCTACTTTATTCTAATTATAATAATGTGCACAATCCAAACGCTACCACTAGACTCGAACCTGTGCAAGTTTCCGATTCCAACGGTATCAATCAAGGTAGGTGACAAACACACTAACTACACGTTTTTATATTAAATGTTTAATTTTTACTCAACTGTAAGATGAAGATACTATAAATACACTTTACAAGAAGATCACTTTATCTAGCCATTATTCATAATAACCAAAGTTGGTCAAAGAGATAATGAGTCTGATTAAACACTTTATCCAGCTGTAACGTACATAATATCAATTTGGCTGAAGTAGTAATTCTTTTCAAAAATCAATCACTTTCTCAACTGTTACTAGCTATTAAGCATAATGACTAGACCAATTGTTTATTTTCTGAGAATGGCAACTTTAAGCAAATCGTACTAGCTAATTATGAACAATGTCTGAATCAAGTGATTAAAAGTTTAACTAGCTGATGTGGTTGTTATGCATAATGACTAGCGATTATACATAATGCTCTAGCGATGATACACTTTTGTGAACTTTTTTAGAGCTTTGTATTGTTACATAGGTGACAAATAAGTTTCTCTTTCACTTAACCTCCAAATAAATATGCAACAGATAATAATACAAACAACACATCTGAATTATTTTAACAAACTACAATTATACTAAAAATGAAAAATATGAAAAAACGTACATAATAATTGTATAATTAACATGATAAATAAATAAATTTATCTAAATTGTTAGTATTAAAATAAATACAAATTAAAATATGAATAAACCCATAGCATTTAGTCATTAGTCACACATCGTTTAAAATACTCCTTAGAATAAATAATCACACATTTGGTAAATGTGGTAAATGTCTTCATAAGGAGGAAATTGTGACTATCTCCATATATCATTCTGAAATACTGTATAACGGTTTAAGGGTGCGCCATACCAGGAAGAAACAGACCTATGCAGCCCTCTGCAATCTTATAAATCATTCATTCAATTTTGAAGATAATGTTTTGAAATTTGCGGGAAGTTGTTAACGAACATTTAAACTATAATTTGTAGGTGCTAAACAATGGAAATTATCTATTTTACTTAAAGATAATTAGCTTATAAGTAGGCGAAAAACCTGATTTTCAGTTGAGTTACTTGGAAACATAAAGTCGTTTAAACACATTTTGTGCCCTACAAATTGTACATTGAAGTTTTCTGAAAATGTTGCATTTGAATTAATATTGATAAAATAAAAAATAAGACAGTACTTTGCAATCATGCAAGTGCTTGCAAGCGATATTCTTGCTACCGTAAAGTGGCGCGGTAGTGCGTCAATTCAGTGAAACAGGCTAGCGCAAGACTTTTCAAGGTTGACTCCTCCCACTTTGTCTGTCTTCCCGACATTTGCGAGCATCCAGTGCGTAAAATCTGTTTGTACTGTTTATTTGACAACATAAGATTTTTTAAATGCCGTCACAGCGATCTAGAAAGAAATCAGGTCTAGCATTATCAACAAGAAGGAAGAGTAGAAAGATTAAAACAAACTCTTAGTACGGGAGGTAGCGTTGCATTTTTTCGAGGAATTTTATACCGAATAAATTTAATTTATAGCAGTTGATTAATATTCAATACTGAACAAAATGAGCGTCAGTTCCCGCGGTGGAACTCAAAATGGCAGCATGTGAAAGTTGTCAAAAAAATTTTTGCTCCGAGTGATTTTATACCGCGCCAAAATTTAGGGGATAATATTTTAGATCATTTAAAACCAAAAAATAATAATCAGCTGTATAGAAGTTGGGGGATTATACGTCAGTCACGTATATGAACATGTCAAAAAATTTTAAATATAAAGTTATTTCATACCGTATGAAATTTATACAGTTGAATTTTGATACATTTTTATTAATAAAGAAAATCGTCAGCTGTGTGGATACCGGGGGAAAGTCCGTCAGACCGTCAGTCAGCGACATAAACATGCTGCGCGCTCAGTGCATCTCATCGTTGCATAGTTAATTTTACTAATGAACTGACGATCTTTACACCCACAAACATTCAGCTGAATGCAATTTTTAATTTTGTTAACAATAAAATTACCCTATGTTTCAATTTCAATCAGTATTGTATTAATTTAACATAAGTAGCCTAATGCCACTTTACTGTGAATGACGTTTTTTTTATAGATTTAAAATACGCACTTATTAAGTTCGTGTTGGTTTTAAATTATATAATATCAAAATATATATTAACTAGAGGACATTAAGCTTGTCGACATTATTTTAATTAAATTTCAATGAGTTATGAAAATATACGGGCATTTGTATTTTCCCCATTTGCAATACACATAGGGTCTTCCAGAAGAACAATGCCAATAATGTTGTCTACACTATTTCGATTAATTTCTCTAGTAATATTATATATTATACGTCATTGCTCCCTACTTTTTCCTTTGTGTTTAAAAAGTAATTAATCTTTGTTTAATCAATATCCTTAAACAACCTATAAGTTTATTCCCGAACATAATGATTAAAGTTATGATCGTAAGGTATTCACTTTAGTTTTTTATTTATTTTATAGCGTATATTAATGCTTTTAAAAATATTTCCGCAATCGATGGATTTATGATTTTTTAGCTTTGTGGAATTTTTTAGACATCAGCAACTGTTTGGAATTAGTAGGTATCGACAATATTTCTTAAAACTGAATCAAATTTTGAAAAAGCAACGTTAACATTTTTCGTTTTGGGAATGTCAATCCAATTAAATTTACCTAATTCTATCTTTATTTGTTCAAAATTTATTGATATTTTTCGTTCCGTCAGTGCAGAAGCAATAAACTCTTTTTGATAACGGATTGAGTTTTAAATTTTAAACTTCAAACCCTATAGCGTAATAGTCGGTTATATTTTTGGGAAATGTATGTACAAATAATAATTTTCATAATGCATAAATAATAATGTTTTTTTCTCATCAAAATGAAAAATGAGTAAGTTAATTATTTATTTCAAAATAGGCCTATAGCTATACCTATTTGTTCCTAGATTCCGAATTTAAAGTAGGCCTAATTGGCTATGCTTATCTTTAAATTAGGTAAATTTACTCCTTTCTAAAACATGAGTGTTGTACAGGGGCTCAAAGACAAATAATTAAAAAATTAATGAAATAGGAGGATGCACTTTACCAGAATTATTCAAATTAACCTAACAAGAAAATGCAGGTTCAGGTAATTTTGCAAGGCATTTTCTAAAGAAACTTACAGAAAATTAATTTTAAATTGAATTCTGGACGTGATATGGATGTTTAATTTTAAGGGTTTTTTTCTTTTCTTGTTTTTGTAACAAAATATATACATACAGTATATAATTTTTATGATAAAAACCACGGTTTAATTTGGATTGAAAGATCGATCTTAAGTGTCATAATCATATAACTAATTGTTGTAAATTATTGTACTATTATAGCCAAATTATTATACATCAAATTTTATAAAAACCGACACTATTAATATGCAGACATTTCATAGTACAAATTAAATGACTATTTGAATATTATAGATACAGATGTGTAGGTAGGCCTACATTTTAAAAATATTATTGTCAACGAAACGTGCACTTATAGTTAAAAAGTGATTTTTTTACTCAGAACAATAATGAATAAAGTCGAACGTTTCGGCAAGTGTTACGAAAGCCCATGTTTCATACTTTATTTAATTGCTTTGTAAATTAATAATAACTAACATTTTGCAACATTAGTAAACAGTTTGTTTGTATTATTAAGTACAAAACAAAATAACGAATTCAGTTATTCAATTCCTTATTTTTTTTAAATGTGTTTTGAATGCCTTCGCTGCGTTGCTAAGTGATAATTATTACTAACAGTAGGGCTAACAAGGAAAGGAAGTACAGTGTTGTGTGTGTGACTACGTTGTACGTCTAGTCTGCACGAAGGTTTAACCCAAACCTTGTCAATCATTTCTTTAGCTCCGCCTCCTCACTGCTAGACTGATTGCCAGCGCTCCTAGTGGATTTATTCAACATCGTGCTGAGGATTCTCTCTAGTGGTATAGCGCACCCTTAAGCCAGAAATCATCCAGTATGATCGATTGTCTCCTACGTGCGTTTAGCTGTCATTGTTCATATAACTCTCTCTTGCCAAAATATGACAATAGAAATCATTTGACCCTTCAGGCGGTCCTTCTTATATAAGGTGCAACTTTCAATCATACCAGTAGAGTCACGGAGCAAAGATCATATACCCAGAGATTCTATTACATTGTTAATAAGAGGTAACACCAGCGACCAAGGAATACTATAGACTGGCAAAGCCCATGCACAACGCATTACGAGAGTTGACGCCGACCACGCCCACTCATAGGTGAAAACACCGGATTCTCTGTCCGCGACCGGTACACAATTTAATTCGCCGCTTCTCACTAACACCGTTTGAACACACACTTAGTGTTGAGATAAAATTCTGAAATTTTAAAATATTGCTTAAAACACTATGACTGTGCTGACGGTATCAAGCAAAATTAGAAAAATATATTTTATGTTGCGGGAAAAAATATAAACAAAGAAAGTCAACGTTGTGTTTAGACATTATGACATGAAATTTAGGCATAGCGAGAAAGTTTTTTTATTTTTTGGGCAGGTGATTTGTCAAAGCGTAAAAGTTGTTGGAAATCAACCAAAAAAGATAAAAATATTCGTTACATTTCTTTTTAAAATGCTTTAGGCTGACGTATAGTGACGAGTTGGTTTGATTGTTTTGTGAACCGGCGCGCTGACAACACCATCGATAATTTACAGTATCTAAAAGTCTTGTCATTAATTTGTAGCGTTGTACAATAAAGTTGTCATCACTATATTGTACCATACATTCATGGTCCGAGTAATTATAATTTAATAAAAATTGTTAATATATTAAAATTGTATGAGAACAATAACAACAATGAAACTGAATGAGTTACACGGTTTTGAAAGAAAACAACATTTTATTCAAAATTACAATTATAAAACAATCCTTGCCCTAAAAAAAAAAATAAACTACAATATCCATCTTAAATTGCAATGTTGCTAACTTTACTCACAAAAATATTCGCTAAATAGACAAAATTGCGAATGTAGAAGAAATCAAAGAAAATTAAAAATATAATTCCGATCAAACTAATAATTACTAATCATACTAATTTACTGAAATGCTATAAAAACTCGTCTGCAAACATATAAAAACCTTTTTTACTTTAATTTGTTCACTTAAAAAACCCACAATCTGCATCTTAAATCCCAACGTTGCTAACTGTACTTACAATAACACTGACGCTCGGAAGTAGCGGAGTCGGACGTTTTCATCCCCACCACTCATAGGTGAATCGGCTTCAAGCCTTGCGCGACATTGCCAGTCTATAGTATTTCTTGGTCGCTGGGTAACACCTGTAAATTAATAAGCCGATACTGACGGAAAGTATTGCAATTGAAAAGTAAGGTTGAGGAGAGTTAGAATACATCGACTGTTTAACTTGGCAACTCTTGATAGCCTACTTATTTTTCTAATTTGACTTATATGTAGAATATTATTTGTCGTAGTAGTGTTGTTGACACCTACAGGTCGCACATAAACATTACTTTTACAAATTACGATTAAAAGTTCGTTATTTACAAAATACTGTCTAGGCGTAAATGTCAGAAAATGTATGTAGCACACATTAAATACAGCTGTGAACTGCGGACACATCCATCAAACAACACTCATTATTATTCTAAAACTGTCTCAGCTTGTTGGTGTTATAATTAGTGTAGAATGTACGTACATATAAATGAGAGCAAATCTCATTAAAAAGCAAAATTGTTATCAAGAATTCAAGGCTGCATTTTCAGGCTCACTTAATTCGTTTAAATTTTTGCTGTAGTTAATATTTCAATCATATGCAGTAGACCTAATGACTTAGTGGTTATATGGTTAGGGCTATTATAGTCATCAAGCCAGCGCAATAGCTACAAATTCAGGACCCCTAAAGGACTTGTGATTTTCTAGTGTTTATGTTAAAGAAAAAGAAACAAAACAGTTGGGAATAATGTGATATATTTTAAAATAATTTCAAATAAACGATAAAGAGCACGCACAAGTAACAAAAGCCAAGGCAATCTTACTTACATAGCTTAGAACAATTTAAACTTATGCGTACCGTAATTATAAAATGAATAACCTTTTTACCAATTTTACCAAAATTTAGTCATGAAATAGTGAAATAGGTATAACTTAAGAGAAATCCCCCTTCTTTATTTCGTAGAATATACAACTTAATAAATCTTTTCTTAGCCATGCGGAAGCCTTTTCACAATTACTGATAGCTAGTTTTTCTAGTCTAGGTGTCACTCTAGCTCTTTACTTTTTTATTTTGTACTAGTAAGCCCCGTGAAAAATCACGTTAACCAGATGCACATCAGAAATAAATAATTTAAAAAACAAGCTATTTAAAAACAACGTTAAGGCCCACTTATCTTGGCCTAACTAACTATGCTGACGGGGATTTTTAACTCGGTAAATGTGTACAATATTAGGGATTATAAAACTGTAGGCCTGTTTCATAAATATTTGTATTTACGTACGTTATTGTATATTTCAAGAAATATAAAAATACTATCTTTTAATTGTTTTTTATTTCATATTGATAGATCAAATGATTTAGAAGTTATTAATATTATAGTGAAGAAATTAATAATCGAATATGTTATACGAAGATGTACGAATGTTTCCGAAGCTAAACGAATAGGTATCTCTTCTCATATTTAAAAAAAAATCGCTTCACAAGAAATTATAACGATTGAAGTTGTAAACATAACCTCAACCTATAATCTAGGTTTACAGATAATGGGTGAAATCAGCTGTTATATTATATGTTAAGCTCGTACACTCGCTTTTATAGGAGTTGATTAAAATGGAGAGTATCGTTCAGCAGAAATTGCATCTGGTAAAGTTAAAAAATGTCATTTTTGTTTCTTGAATACAAACTCATCTAAATATAAGAACTTCACGAACAACCATAGGCGTAACTAGACCCTATGTAGGGTTCAGAGAAGTAGGTGGTATGAATTACTTCTAGAAAAAGAGATGTTCAGATAAATGTACTGTATGTATTTAATTTACAGAAATTGATTTTAAAACCAACTGGAGCTTCTGAATCGCTTTATAATTATTGTGCCATGAGATATAAAAAAATACTATGTAATTTTATAGTGCATGTTTTTATAATCCATTAATTTGTATTTCATGAGGAGGGGTTCTCAGGCCCAAACCCCAAGGTTAAGTCTAAGTGTACACCATCATTCAATTCTATATAGGCCTAAATTGTTCACAAGCATAAGTTGTCAATATTGTTTGTTTCATATCCTCATTTTGAAAGGAATAAGTTTAGAAAGTGTGATTTTGGGGAATGCAACCCATGATTTGATAAAGATATAAACCAGCTACTGAGTATATAAACGAAACACACAATTTTATAAACTATTTTATGTGACACTGATTTAAATAAAAACCCGAACCACAAAACAAGGAACAAAAACAATAACTAAACAACTAAATTGTAAGAGTAGTGTTAAAACCCTCTGAGGATGATGACCATGTCATCGAAATGTACATAAGGGTAACGTATTAAACATAACTTACAATTTAGTTCTATAGTTATTGTTTTTGTTCCTTGTTTTATGGTTCGGGTTTTTATTCAAATCAGTGTGATTTTGTCGCCACAGTGCTCTTTTATTTGTTTATTTTATGTGACCTAAAACTTTCCTAAATAAATCTGATAAGCGGTTCGTGAGAGATTCTTTTAACCTGATCACCGTTGGGATCTAGGAAACTATTTGTTTTAACAGGGGGCCTTAAAAATTGTTTGTTTAGTTGGGGCCCTTTCCCGCTTTGGTGCCATTAAAACACATGATCACGATTTTCGACCATTTTAAAATGTCATTGAAAACCATATAGACTTGAACTTAGAAATATTTAAATTATAAACAATTTGTAAAATATGAAGATTAATAATCTAAACCAATGTTGTACAAAATCCAAATTGCAACCAATTAAAAAAAAATTTGAATCTTGACAGCTAGTTGTAATTATTTGTAATAAAGAGTATCCTACCCGATTAGGTCTAGCTCAATCCTTTAAACTATCTAAAACTCCAAATTTCAAAACTAATTTACACGAAAATTGTTATTTAAAAAGTGCTAAGAATTAAAACGTCTTAAAATTATGTTATACTAGCTGGCCCGACCCGGCTTTGCACGGATAAACAAATCAACCTGATACTAATAATTAGCCCAAGTGTTTTTGTTCATTGTAAAAAAAAAAAAAGTTCTTTGTAGGCCTAACCTAAAATTATATTCAGTTTTTGATCCAAATCAGTTGTTGATCAAAATCAGCTGTTTTAAGCTTTTCATACGAACAGCTGTTTTTTGTGCCCCTGATAAAATCAAAAGAAATCTTTCTTCTTCTTCCTTAAGATTGACCTTCCATAAGATTAACATTGAAACTTTGAGGGCCACTGGGGCGTAGCCCTAATGTCCTAGGACTTCGGTAAATGGCCTAAAACCTTCCCAGGCTTAACCTGTGTTACTATGCAAAATTTCAAAGCAATCGGATGGACGGTTTGGTAACGCATAAAGGACAAACATACAAACAGACAAACGTACATACATTGAATTTTATATATATAGATAATCTACAAGCGTAAAAAATAGCGGTTTCTAGAACAAATGTTAAAGTTGTCCGCCATGTTGAATTTTGAAACTATTGAACATAATTCCAATAAAAAATTACTCAAGTCTCCGTTGTAAGCTTTGTTACAAAACAAATAGTTTCCAATAGAGTGTGGCTGCTTTAAAAGGCTCAAGACTTAGTGGGACATTAGTAGAAGACACTTGTCCAGACTGCTACAGTTATAATGGCGTTCGATTTATTTGCTCTATACGCTGCTCCCCCACCTGGCATAAAATAAAGTCGTTAAGCAAAAACCAACAAGTATGTGTTGGGAGTAGGACACAGTAATAATTGTGCATATAACTTTATTATCGGAGTTGAAAGCTAACTGCATATTGTTATCATATGAGATACTTTATCAAATAGGAACTTTGCTAATTGCCATAGAAGACCGTAGAGTTTGAGTTAAGGTCGGTTAAATATTAAGTTTATGTTATTGTACAGGTCATTGCGCCAAAGCAGGCTTATGGATTGTGACGTGGTCATTGCGGGAAACATGAAATCATTACATTACTAATGACCAATACAAGGAAATGCAATGTTCTGTGATGCAACTTCTTCAATAGTATAATTATAGCCCAGTAATTATAATTAAATTAGTGTAGCTGTCGTACTCGACTTCGTAATTCAAATAAGCAACTCTTTCCAAGCTCTCCTTGAAATTATTATTTTTTTAAAATAAAATATCATGCTCAATAAAAAAAATGGGTCTGCGTCGGACCAGACGGTGGAAGTTATACTTCTTTGACCATTCGTATATTCGTATACTTTCCTATAATTTTTGAAAAAAAATCCCAGTCGGGGCTCGAACCAGGGATTCTAGCGTGGAAGTAGAGTGCGTTAACCACTCACCCACCGAGACTCTCGAGGTATCTCTTGTAGAGAAAAGGTATAAAAAGGCACTTTCCGGATTTTACTCCTAACGCGTGACCAACACCCCATCCCGATTACAACTGGCGCAAAGAAGTATAACTTCAATAATTAATTAATATAAAAGGTGTTTCTATAAAAATTTGAGTCAGCCGCAATACTAAATAAGAGGCTGATGTTATCACAATTTTAACCACCTATAAACAACTGTTCTACAAACTACAAACGTAAATTATAAAAAAATCACAAAGTAGGAACAAAATACCGAAAACTAAATGTTTATTTTGAAATGAGAATTTCAAGAGAAGCGTGAGTGTATTAAAAAAATTAAATAAAAAGTAAAATTATAATTTATTCAATTTTGTGCCAGCTTTAATGTTGTGAAAATTACTAGCATTACATTCTAGAATACGCCAAATCAATTTGTATTTAGTTCTTTTATTTCATATGTTCTAATAATAATATGTTCAAAATAAAGTTACGTGCACTAATATAAAATGTTGTGTGTGAAATCATATATATTTTCATTTAATAATCAGCTATACAAACCAACTTCAGTTTCAAAGATCGATTGTACTACTTGTATTAACCAGACTAGGGGTTCTGCCCCTGGACGCCTCGGCCTAAAGACAGAGGGCCTCAGATGGCTGCTTCGCTTCGCTCGCAGTTGGAAAACTCGCTAAAGGCCCTCGCTACTATTTGGCTCGTTTGTACCTGGGTGACCGAGCATCGCTCAGTATTTTTAACATCTGTAATCTATCTGTAATGTATATATTCCAATACTTAGTGACTTTAAAGGTGGTATAAAAAGAAGTTGTATCTATTCGCCTTCTAAGTGATTTGAAAGGTGGTATAAAAATAAGTTCAGAGTTTAAATTGTATGCGCATTTTTGTAGACAGAAGACCTAGCGCAATCGATTCCGCACGTCAACCCCCCCCCCCTAAATGCAAATTTTCATCAATATCGTTAGAGCCGTTAGCGAGATCCACGAAATAAATTTATAAATATACAAGAATTGCTCGTTTAATAAGATAAGATATGGTGGTGGTATGGGGGGGAGGCGTGACCGCAAATCATTGTTCAAAGGGGGGGCCTAAGTAGTTTATTAGTGAAACTGTTCTGTTCTTTATTGTTATGGATTTTGTAAATTTTTTTTTAAAGTACATTTTGTAAACTAATAACACGACGATGTATCGAACTGCGCATTAGGCCGATGTACGGCTTATCTGTTAACGGTTAACGTACAGTATTATGCTTAGGCCTAATGTAATTCTGATGTTAGTGCTAATTGCTGGCGGAATGAAATGTGTAGTGATTGGACACGTGATTGTGTGACGTCACAGAATGATGGCAGTACAGTATTTAGTTTCACTTTCGTTACATTATGCTCGTCGTTGTATTCAAACAGCGCAGGTGTTAATTCAATTTATACTGCTTTTATTAGAGAATTTCCATAGGAAAAATGAGCTATTGCAGTGGCAATTATGGTAAGACCCAAGGTCGGGAGTAGCAAATGAGCACCGATCATGGTCCAAAGAACACGTTTTGTGGTGTCATTCAAAATCATATATACACTATGTATATATGTGTTCGCACTCTAGCGGCCGCATTTTAAGTCCGATTTGGTTCAAATTTGGCACACATATTGGTTGTCTACGTCGCTCGGACGAGTTCGTTAGCCAAAACAATCCCTCAATCGGAAGCACATTTTTGATCGGAAGTAACTTTTTAGATTTTTCCTACGAGAATGAATTTGTTTTTGAGTGTTTTCTACAAATATAAATGTAGGATGTTATTCTGCAGATTTTGTTTTTTACGCGACCTTATAGCTTGCTTGGTGGTTCCCCCAAAATCGATTAAAACGTAAAATACCATAGAAGTACCCGGTTCAAAGCCATGATCCTATCGTGGGGTTGGCGTGCGAAGCACGCAATGCATTGTGTATTGAAGATACTCCCAATAAGGGGTTTGGCGTGCGAAGCACGCAATGCTTTGTGTATTGAAGATAATCCCAATATGCGGAATGGCGTGCGAACATTTTGCAGCTATTCAGCACCGTCGTGAATAGACCTATAAAGTTAATTTTGGAAATTAGCTCAACTGCGTCAGTGGTTCAGCTGCGTGGTCGAATTATTATTATTCAATATAAGTTGCTTGAACGTATTAAAAGCATGACGTTTTTGCTCTGAAATACAGGGCATTTCTCCTCAGTTGAAAGTTTATGAAACCTTTCAGCCTAATAAGACAACCTAAAATTTATTTATCAGCGAATTTAATAAAAACAAGGAGCTTTTGCAGTTACTCTTATAGTGAGACCTAAGGTCGGGAGCGGTCAATGAGCACCGATCATGGACCCAAGAACACGATTCTTACATTTGTGTGTTCGCCCTCTAACGGCCGCATTTTACGACCGATTTGGACTCGAATTCACAAGGCAGAAATAAGTGTAAAGACGTAATTTGTTTACTGTAACATAGGGCCTACTAACTAATTCAATTTTAATACCCATAATTGTACGAGCTAGGCCTACATGCAGAGAAAAAAATGTTTGGTTCCATAAGGAAAAATCAAATTTGATTAATTTAAGGAAAACATTTTTATGGTAAGTGACGGGGTCAAAATGGCGCAGTGAATAAACGCTCTCAAATCTAGTTATTGGCGATCGATTTACTTGCGGCTCTGCCGCTCTGCGTTTTACTTTTGACCTTCTCTAGGAAATATTTTTATTTTGACTGGAAACAAAGATATTAAGCCGTTTAGATACGAGTATTTCTCTAACACCTGTTTGTGCCTTTTGATTTCGGTAGCACACAAAACCTTACCAACAGAGAAGAGGCGTGTTTGAACTTTATGTTGAACTTTGCAGCGTGTGAAGTGTTAAGGTCAGTCACACCAACATAACGTTTAAAATTATCCTAACCGTTGCTTGAAACCGAGCTGTTCACGCTGATGCTCTATTTAAAACAATGCACGAGATTAGGTACGCTATGATTGTGTGAAATTGTACATTATACACGGAGAAGCATGTGTGTATGTAATGTTTTAACTCGGATACAACTTGTTTGATTGAAGTGAAACTTTCACTAATGAGGCAGTGTTACCAGATGTCTGCACAAGAAAATCCCTACAAGTAAAGTAAAATCCCTATTATGACAAATAAATTCTTTTCACATGAAGTATAAGTATAATATTTAAAATAATATATGTTTTCATTATTAGTGTGAATGATTCTCCTTATTTTTATTCCCCTCGCTTTATTTTAATTTGCAAGATAGTGACTTCAGACTATACTGTAAAACCATTTTAATAAACTAAATATGTAAAGTAATATAGCTAAAATGAGATTTGATTGCATAATTTTAAAAGTTCGTAAACAGAAGATAATATTTACTCATAATTTTGGACTTTGTAATTGTTTATTTATTGGCATTCAGCTGAATCAATTAATTACCATAGATACTGAAAAATAAAATCATATATGATATCCCTTTGGCTCCCGACATCCAATTTTCCATATTTTACAAAAATCCCAACCAGTAGGCTATCTGTTATGTACCTGCATAAAATCCCAGGCTCAATTCAGCAAATTTTCATTGTTTTGCAAAAAATACGTATTAAATTAAATTTGATTTTTTAATTTTTTTTGGAATGAAATGTTCTATAAGGTAGTACCTTGTAAAAATAAGTGTAAATTCATGTTAGATATGAAATTTTTACTTAAAAAAAGAATTTTAAATTATGTTTTCTTTATTCTTGAAAATGACACAACAAAAAATATCTAGAACAATTTTTCCACATAACATAATTTTACACTTAATGGACAAAAACCTTAAATGTCATTACATTATATTGAAAAATGACAGAGTAATTAAGTTTTTTTTCTTAAATTAGGCTAGCTACTACATAACCAGTTCTGCGGTTAGTTGAACGTATATAGTCATAAAAGAATATACACGTTACTAACAAGTGAATGTACTCGCTTCATAATCAGAATTCACAATAAAAATAACTAAAAATGCCAAAACAATCACGTACTACAACATAATATATGGGCCATAATCAAAGACAACACACACAAAAGTTATTTACCATCTGACAGATGACAAAAGCACAGCCACGTATATCACAATTATCTTCGTTGTAGTGTACTTAGAGGTAAATTTTAACGTAAGTAAAGATCATAGAGGTAAATAGAACAGTTCTTTCTGATTCCATTGATATATAATAAACATAAATTCACTAATGATTTGTTTTTTATATGATTTTTTTCTTAACGTCCTAAACTTCTGACGTCGTGATTCAACGCATGTACACCCAACGTCCGTATTTTCGGACGTCGCGATTCAGCGGACATACTAACAACGTCCGAAAAATCGGACGTCGGGAGCGAAAGGGTTCACATTAGACTGTAAAAAATGTCAATCAATTAAAAAAATCTGACCTAAATCGAGTGAAATTAAATAAAGATTGTGAATTAGATTTTAAAATATACTGTAGAATTTGAAACAAATGCCAACTTTCAAATGCTAATGTATCTATATTATTGCAAACACTAAAAATAACAATGCTAACAATCCTTGAATTTTCAGTAAACTGAAATCTCCCTACGGTAGGGACATAATGTCAGTTTGGCTTGTTCAAAATATGACTTATTTGTGATTAAAAAAATTAGAGCTTACCTGGCTAACAGATTTAATTTGGTTATATCAAAATAATAGAAAAGATGGTTGATGTTTACAAATTGTCTGATATCATTTGTTCATAGTAAAAACACCACTTTGAAAAGGGGGGGCGCTTTTAATAGGTATCACTGAGATAAAGGTTAGGCCTATAGGAAAAGTAATACGAATATACCTGAGCCTAGAACAAACTTCTTTTACCACTTTCAAACTAGTAGCAGAGCCAATCATTTTGAAAGCAAAGAAACTTTTTCAATTTAAATGTTTATCCAAAGTAATGCCAAGCAATGTAACATTATTTATGTTTTGAATTACTGCATTAACTTTTATTACTTGTAGCTTACAATTAAAATGTAGACTAAAATAAATTAATTTTGTTTTTGCCATGTAAAGTTTTAAATGTTATTAGCCTACACCGAACAAATCTTCCGCCTTAGACATGGCTAACACTGCTGAATTATCTCTATATTATTTTTGCCAACTACAGATACCGGCGCGAATGCTGTTACTTGAGCAAATCGCTACTAACCTGACTCATAACATCAGTTCCCGGTACATCTCTGTTTAACACGTTCACTGCTAAGAACCCGCAAATGAGCTTGACACTGAACATTATGAGAAGCGGCCGACGCACAGTGCATTGCACGCCAACCCCCATATTGGGAGTATTTTCAATACACAGTGCATTGCATGCTTCGCGCGCCAACCCCCTTATTGGGAGTATTTTCAATACACAATGCATTGCGTGCTTCGCACGCCAACCCCCGTAATGGGAGTATTTTCAATACACCATGCATTGCGTGCTTTGCACGCCAACCCTCGTTATTGGGAGTATTTTCAATACACAATGCATTGCGTGCTTCGCACGCCAAACCCCATATGGGAGTATTTTCAATACACAGTGCATTGCGTGCTTCGCGCGCCAACCCCCTTATTGGGAGTATTTTCAATACACCATGCATTGCGTGCTTCGCACGCCAACCCTCGTTACTGGGAGTATTTTCAATACACAATGCATGCGTGCTTCGCACGCCAACCTCCTTATTGGGAGTGTTTTCAATACACAATACATTACGTGCTTCGCACGCCAACCTCCATATTGAGAGTATTTTCAATACACAATGCATTGAGTGCTTCGCACGCCAACCCCCATATTGGGAGTATTTTCAATACACAATGCATTGCGTGCTTCGCACGCCAACCCCCATATTGGGAGTTTTTTCAATACACAGTGCATTGCGTACTTCGCACGCCAACCCTCATATTGGGAGTATTTTCAATACACAGTACTTCGCACGCCAACCCTCGTTATTGGGAGTATTTTCAATACACGATGCATTGCGTGCTTCGCACGCCAACCCCCGTATTGGGAGTATTTTCAATACACAGTGCATTGCGTACTTCGCACGCCAACCCTCGTGTTGAGAGTATTTTCAATATCCAGAGCATTTTAAGCCAATTTTAAGCCTATCTGTTATGGACGCACATGTGCACCCGCTTTAAAATATTAGTGATTATTACGTAGAAAGGTTCAAAAATCTTCTTATTTAGGCTGTTTATATAAAAAATAAAAGGTCAGCTCCTAGCATAGGAAAGTACAAAATTTGCGTAGCAGTGAACGTGTTAAGGGTGAGGTACAAATCCACTAGTTTGTTTAAAATATGAGTCACATTAGAAAGTGGTGTGGGAAATGTATTTTTCTTTACTTACGCCCTTTCTTCACACCCCCGGCCCATCGCGCCAGAGCGATTCCAAGTGCCACGATATCTGTACTGGTAAAGTAGTATCATCGGCAATAATACAACTTTCGCGGTCCATAATTTTGAGGCAGATCGTTTACAAAAATTAAGAAAAGCCAAGGTTCAAATATTGATCCCTGAGAAATATCTCGAAAGATCAAAATATTTTTCCCCTTTGGACTTAAACGAAAGTACTGTTTTTGCTTTTCCACTTAGGCCTATATCGTAAAGTTGCATAATGTTTAACAAATAGTATGATATACACAATCCACACTTTGACAGGTTGCAGAAAACAGACGAAGTCTTGACTTTCCTCTTAATAAACCTTTAGGAAATCCAAACTGATTTGTAATCTTTATAATATATTCTATTTATTAAGAAAAGAAATCATTCTTATCATCATTGACTTTTCAAATACATAGGAAAATACTCAGACAAGAGGTATAGTTGCTATTTCTTTACTATCGCTATTTAAATAAACGGTATCAGTTAACTGACACAAACTTTCTCCCAACTTACTGTAGTAGTCAAAATAATATTGTTTTTAATCATTTTATTTACTACTTTTTAGAACAAAACAAAAAAATAATATTCTACCTACGTCAATCGTATAAAAAAATTATTGACCCAGGCGGGATTCGATCGCGCGACCTTTGAATTACTGGCCGTGCTCGTTACCGTGGTGCTACCCCGTGCGGCCGCCGCCGCGATGCTAGATTGACAACACAAACTTGTTTATTTTTAAACATTTCCCCATAATTATAAAACGCCGAAGTTTTGATAAAAGCGGGTGGTATCATTTTGTTTGGCATCTTAAGCACTATAAATACTGAAAATTTGATCAAAATCGTTAGAGCCGTTTTTGAGAAATTTGCATTTTTGTCGTTTTTTATGGGTTTTTAGGGTAAATTACCCTTGAAAATTAAAAATTCCAAAAAATGAAAAAAACGCCTGGAGATATTAGGGTTTAGTACCTACATACCAAATTTCATGAAAATCGGACCAATAGTGTCCTCTCTGGTCGTGTATACATACAGACAGACTGACAGACAGACACCACTCTAAAAACACTTTTTTGGGTTCAGGGAGCACCAAAACAAAAAATTCCACTAAAAATATGTTTGGGTTCAGGGAGCACCAACACAGATAATTGCACTAAACAATTTTTTGGGGTTCTGGGAGCACCAAAACAGATAATTCAACTGAAAATTCAAATGCGAACATTTTTACGAAAACAATACTTTCTCCATATACTACGTATAGGGTGGAGAAAGTAAAAAAAAGGGTTCCAGTTTAAAAAGGAAGGCTGATTTATTAAAAAAAATATAGCGGCCTTGAAATAATATGAAACTGATTTTGGTTAGGGAGGTTCAAAAATAATTTTCTTCTCATCTCTAAAATAAAATGTCACACGACTTCGGGTCCCAAATTACATTTTTGAGGTACCCAACCCCATTAGAACTAATATTGAAAATCGAGACGTTTATAAGACCGCGTTAGCAATCTTATCAAATCAGAAATCTAAAGGGAATGCAGGTTTCTTTTCACCTTTAACACATTACAGAATTAGAAGAAAGTTTGTA
Source organism: Philaenus spumarius (assembly GCA_018207615.1). Lineage (NCBI taxonomy): Eukaryota > Metazoa > Arthropoda > Insecta > Hemiptera > Aphrophoridae > Philaenus > Philaenus spumarius. Next base: position 606,080 of record JAGFPH010000243.1, on the reverse strand, counting down.
CTTTATACTAGTTTTATTTATGATTACGTATACATAGTGTGACCAAATCATTTCCGGAGAAAACCGGGACACAACCAGATGGGCACCAAAGGCCCCGGCTCTTCCCAAACCTAGGTTTTTAAAATATAAAATATATGTATTTTTTAGAAATTTATGTTTTTTAGTAAATTTTGTTAGCATGATTACAGCTTATTGATAAAAAGGAGAAACACAAAATGTAATATGACTACTTCTATATCTGTTTAGTTAATGATATGTAATATAAATTATATTTTAGAAAATATTATAGTTTAAAAAATATTATAAGCATGGAATTTTTAACAAAATACAATTTACATAAGCTTTAAATACTACTGAGTGTTTGTAGAAAGGGGTATTTTTCGCTGCTTCCAGCCTTCTTGATCATGTATTTCTATTCTTTTTGGTACATGATTTTAAACTACTACTAAAGTTTGTGTTAGTAATGTCGCCACAAAATTCTACACATTTATTTTTATCGAGATCAAACAATTCAATACTACTCAAACAAAATGTTGAAATTTCGTAATATATCTTTCATTTTATCGTGTCGTATTTCGTTTAATCAGTCGAAATAAAAAACAAAAAATATAAAATTTCATAAAATCTATTTAAAATTTAATTTCGGGACTTTTGAGCTTCCCGAAACCACTTTTCGTTACACCGTATGTTATGACAAAAAACCGGGACAATCTCGCTTTTCCGGGAAGTTTGGTCACCCTACATAGGGGATATATGCATTTAAGAAATGCAACTTATATTAAATTTATATTGTACAGATAGTCAGATAGCGATATAAAAATTGACACCTGAAGCAGGAAATGTATTTTGTAATAAGAAAACATCCGGCATGTTGAGCCTGAGAACTTGCTGAATATCTGGTATTTGTGTACTTGAGATCCCAAGAACAGAACCGCTGAGTCATGCCTAGCTTGGTTTGCGATAAAAAGCACGTCCCTACGCCCACCGTGACATTCACTTTTACGTTGGTTAATTTTTACTGCGTTATATTTTAATTAATTTCCCTTTGGCTTTATTTATACTCTTAATGACTCGTTTGGAATAAGTAGTAGTTAAGAGAAATTAATGAGTGTTCTAATTGGTAATAAACTAGCGAACGTACCAGTTCTTGCGCGTGTTGTGAATAAGGAATGCTTCGCAAGATTTTCCAAATTAATTATTTTCTTAAATAGAAACTATTAACAAAATGTAAAACTGGCTGAACACTTTCTTCGTCTCCCAAAATAGCTGCTTACTTCACTGTTTACACACTAAAATTACTGATTGAATTCGGAAAGAAGCCTTGGGTTTTAGCAACCAGTATGAAACCAAAATGACTAAATCTTAGCACAGTATAGCTTAGCTAAGCTTTCTGTGAGAGTCGCCTCTAATTTTCCAGCCCATAAATATAGGATGACCAAATAAACAATTTCTGGCAAAAACTGAGACACAACCACCCAAACACCAAAGGAAAAAGGTTTAAAATTTATTTTTATTTTTAAAGAAATTATGTTTTGTTAATGCATTTTCTTAGCCTGATTATAGCCTATCTATAGAAACGAGAAACACAAAATGCACTTACTTCTACATCTGTTTAATTAATATTTAATTTATATTAATTAAAAAATATATTATAGTTTTAAAAATATTATGACCATGGAATTTTTAACAAAATTTAACTAACATAAGCTTTGAATATTATTGAGTGTTTGTAGATGGGGTTGATTGTTCTTGGAGAAAGGGCCATTTTTCACATCTTCCAGCCTTCTTGATCATGTCTTTGTTCTTTGAAATTATAAAATTCTACCCTTCTACACAGTCGATTTTGTAGTTGTACAGGATTTTAAACTTTAAACCACCTAAGTTTTTGTTTCTATTGTCTCCACAAAATGCGACACATTTATTTGATCGAGATCAAACATTTCAATAGTATTCAAACAAAATGTTGATATTTTGCCAGATGTTTCATTTATCGTGTAGTATTTCGTTTAATCTGGCGAAATAAAAAAATTAGGACTGTATACATTTTCTTAAAATCTTTTAAAATCTGAATTCCGGGACTTTTGAGCGTCCCTAAACCACTTTTCGAGACACCGTATGGTATGATAAAAAACCGGGACAATCCTGTTTTTCTGGGACGTTTGGTCACCCTGCATAAGTGTCGCCTGTGTTTTTAATAACGTGTATGCCCAGGTGTTATACGACAGCTGAAAACGATCAAATGATTTGTCAATTGAAACATCGCTAGTCTCGTCCACAGAGCTGCCGACTTACATTTTCGAACTTCGAATACTAACGAAATTGGAAGGCTTGGCGATGCAGATTAAAATATACATTTTGCCTATGAAAAAGCTTGAAATAAAAAATGCATAGCAAGACGAAAAACGACTGCATAGCAATGTTACTAGAATGGCCTAAAATAGACTGTCGTAATTTACTTAAATCCAAGTTGTTTCATACAAATTACTTGATATTGTTTAATAATTATGAATAGTGAGTAGTAATGAATGATAAAATAGTAATTCTATTTCCTCCAAATTAAATTAGTACCAATAGTTGTACTATACGATTCCCTTTATTTAAATAAGTACACTATTTGTCTAGAACTAACGTTTGTAACATTGCTTACATACGACCAGCAATATTTCCATATAATATATCAAAATTTTTATATTCGGTCAAAAACTATCGTATTTTGTATAAAATTATCGTACACAATACATATTGAAATTTCAATTTTAGTGTTAGTACAAAACACTTTAATAATCTAGGCTATGTATGTTAAAGCATATTATTTATTAATATAAGAAGGCTGAAAATTAGGAAAATAATAACTTTTTTGCTACATAATGATGAAGTAAGAACATATTAACCTATACATTTAGGACATGAACATAGAACAATAAATTACAGACACTTAGATAATATAGACCAACCAAACCCACTGCTTCTTGATTTAAAATATAAAATAAACGTATTGTATTGTACTTATTTGCAACATAGATTTTTCATGACGATCATTTTTACTTTCTCCACCCTATACGTAGTATATGGAGAAAGTATTGTTTTCGTAAAAATGTTCGAATTTAAATTTTCAGTTGAATTATCTGTTTTGGTGCTCCCAGAACCCCAAACAAATTTTTAGTGCAATTATCTGTGTTGGTGCTCCCTGAACCCAACAATATTTTTAGTGGAATTTTTTGTTTTGGTGCTCCCTGAACCCAAAAAAGTGTTTTTAGAGTGGTGTCTGTCTGTCAGTCTGTCAGTATGTATACACGACCAGAGAGGACACTATTGGTCCGATTTTCATGAAATTTGGTATGTAGGTACTAAACCCTAATATCTCCAGGCGTTTTTTTCATTTTTTGGAATTTTTAATTTTTAAGGGTAATTTACCCCTAAAAACCCATAAAAAACGACAAAAATGCAAATTTCTCAAAAACGGCTCTAACGATTTTGATAGAATTTTCAGTATTTATAGTGCTTAAGATGCCGAACAAAATGACACCACCCGCTTTTATCAAAACTTCGGCGTTTTATAATTATGGGGAAATGTTAAAAAATAAACAAGTTTATGTTGTCAATCTAGCATCGCGGCGACGGCCGCACGGGGTAGCACAACTGTAGCGAGCACGGCCAGTAATTCAAAGGTCGCGCGATCGAATCCCGCCTGGGACAATAATTTTTTATACGATTGACGTAGGTAGAATATTATTTTTTTGTTTTGTTCTAAAAAGTAATAAATAAAATGATTAAAAACAATATTATTTTGACTACAGTAAGTTGGGAGAAAGTTTGTGTCAGTTAACTGATACCGTTTATTTACTATGATATATACAAATTAACTACACATGGATAATTTAGCATATCATATATTAACGTACCTTTTATAAATTAATTTGGTTTTGTAATACACAACCGAAATAGAATCGTTCATTTCACATTGCAGTTAGAGCATCGTTATTTCCATTTAATTGTGAGGACGTATCTAGTTTATGAATAACGATGTAACAAGCATTTATATTTCTGTCCCATTTCAATCGGACATCTTTTACGGTTTTAATAAAATTATAAACTATAAACAAAATATATCTAAAATTAAAAACTTCCTCCCACCGTTCGGAGCAAAGCTCGTTTTGCAGACTTGAGACTGCCAAAGGACGCATTAAAAGCATTTTTGTTGTTTTTATTTATGTTATAGACAATCCAGCGAATTCTTGTTTTTGTAAGGTCATCGCATTTCTTCATTCTTGTTTGATGCCCTGCTCCTCTTGGCAGTTGTTCCCCCGGCGTTGTAAGCACTTTTATTTTAAAAAGAGCACTTGTTAGCGCCTTTCCATGGGTGTGAATAGTAATATACTTCTCAGCCAATATTATGGTCATGTCAGGTGTCTTCGAAAATGACATCGCTGATAGAAATTACCATAACGAGTATTTATGGTAAGTAAGTATATTCGCCAGGAAGTAGTTTCACCCTGATATCCGGTGCGAGGATTCCGATTCTTGGTAAAGACATGACGCGATTAATTGCTTTACCCAAGGGGTAGTTTAATTATAGTTGTGGACAGCGTAACTCAGAATCAGGAAAAGACTAGCGTCTTAAGGGTCTGCTCCAGTAAACGAGAAAGCAACCGGAAACGCAAACGCTTCTCTCTATAACCGTATCTAAACAGTGCAATTTCTTGTAGCTGAGCGCTTTGACATTGCCTCATTTCAAACCATTTTATTAATCCATCTTTTGTAATTGAGTGCTGAAAAAAAACTGAATATTCTTTATAAAATTTCGGATCCGGCTTGCAAATTACTTTTCATTATTAATTTTTTATTGTGTTAGGAAAAAAAACAAATTTTGTTTTTACAAAATGTCAATTACATAACAAATGAAAAACATTTTTTTTTTATCTAAAATGAAAAACGGATGCGTAATAATTGTGCTTAAAATGAGACCTTGCAAACAATTTTATGATAAAAAATAAACGAAATAAATGGTTTGAGATTTAACATTGCTCTTATGGGACAAAAATCCAAGATGGCTTCCACTACAGCAGACCCTTAATAACGGATGTGAAGCGATCCTGGTTCAGAGTTACGCTGTCCACAACTATAGCTGCACACTCGCCCGTTCTAAAAATTAGCTTGTTTGAAATACAATATTTTTAGTATTTATAATCGGATAACATATTACTTACATGTTTAAAACAAATAATTTAAAAATATAACATATATGTTTATATTGATTACAGTTTCGAATTTGTATTGGGGAAAAATATACCACTGAGCATTATACCGTCACATTTTGTATTTTGTTTATAGTTTATAACTTTATTAAAACCGTAAAAGGTGTCCGATTGAAGTTTGACAAAAACAGAAATGTTTGTTACATCGTTGTTCTTAAACTGAACTCTTGAATCAGTATATCACATTATAATTAGTTTTATTTTAATATTGAACTAGGGCGTTCACGGAAGCGTAGCTAATAGGATTGTAAAAGGGGCGGTTGCGGACGAGTGACAATAAACCCTCCAGGTCAGTATATACTATATAGCCTAGGTTGTGCCAACCTAACTTCAGGCTGCCCAAAGGATTTCATGACAGTTCCCCTCACTGACACTTCCACACACTGCCCAAAATACTGACACTTCCCCACAGCCCTTGGACTCTGCTACCTGTTGAATGTATCAGAAATAATCTCGACTGACAGTTCCACACACATCCCCCCACCCCCTAAGGCTTCAGCGATCATCGTTACAGCCGCACCAGTGACAATGCAGTGATAATACTCATTTGGAGTTACTAACAACTAACCTAACCTAACCTCCCCGTAGTACCCTTTGAAGTATAAGTATAGCGTAAGAGTAGCCTTTGGGGAGGGGGGGGGGATATGTGTGTGGAACCGTTAGTCGAGATTATTTTTGAATCATTAAACAGGTAGCCACGTCCAAGGGCTGTGGGGAAGTGTCAGTATTTTGGGCAGTGTGTGGAAGTGTCAGTGTGGGGAACTATCCGGACACCATTTGCTTTGCTATGCTAAGGGGGCTTGGAGGGAGAGCAGAATGTCTTATGGTGGGGAGACTTATATGGTTTTACCGAATGAGAGAGCCCAATATTCTCTTCCGCTACCGCTACCACTGAACACGGTATAGAACTGTACACGCTCAATGTCAAGCGCCGCCACATAACAAATGACCCATATCTAGCCAAACAATTGCATTAAGTTTCAGTAGAAGCGCTGTATAAAGAAAAGAACTATTTATCTACGAGACTGCATCTTGGTCATTTATCACGAACATTGTCTTCTTTGTCGATCGATATTATTGTATAATGCAAATAGCGTAGTACGAGAATTATCGTATTTTGAGTTTGTTAGGATCGTACACAGATGTAAAATATCGTACGAGTATATCTGGCAACACTTCATAAGACCTCAAAGCGTATATCCGTTTTTTTTTTGCGGAAGGGAGTTTTAACCTTGAAGGATGGCTGTACTGTACTGAACTAATACTCCCATTAATGGTAAATTATCTATAGAAGTACAGTATTTATATGGAAGTAATTAGAGATCTAACAACCTTGCTGGTTGAAATTATTTCGATTAATCTGACGGTCAATTCAATCACTGAAAGTCAGTGGATGTTGTCTAGTAGTCCCATAGAAACGTATTTAGATAAACTCGGAAGGATTGTGGGTGCGGAGACTTGTGATTGATGGATATGTTGACGAAATTACTGCTTAGTACTAAAGTCAGGAAAAGTGAAAATGAGTGCATGGATGGTATTAGGAACGCCATGTTTCACTGCGGAAAAGTCAGATAGATGTTTTTGAAATAGATGTTCAACTCGTATGTGAATCAGTGAATCGTTTGAACCCACTATATAGGTCAAATTCGTTAAAGGTCTTTCGAAATTGCAGGCATTTTACAAAATAATTAAAAAAATAACCATGAAAAGTTTTTAAGCACTTAAAAATAAGAAATAAAAGTCGAACTTTTAGCAAAAATTGTAAAAACCTCGTTTATCCGAAATTCGTTTATCCAAAAATTCGGTTTATTCGGACAAAATTTTGAAACTTTTTTTAATACCGTACAGTAAATATTTTGTTATTTTATTATAAAAATCTCAATTTGAGTTCAGTTGTTTAAATGTAACACAAAATAAATAATTTTATTGTTTCTGTAATTTTCTACCACAAAACAATTTGATTTTTCCTTGAAACTGTAGGGCCTAATAGTGGTAAAAAAAACGCCAAAATCGGTTTATCCGAAATTTCGTTTATCCTGAAACGGTCTGGTCCCATCAATTTCGGATTAACGAGGTTTCTGTGTATTTAATTCATTTGCGTATATAATCGGTAAAAAGTGTACATCCATTTTTTTCTGACATAACCAAATTTTGTATTGAATTAATATGTTTTCTGTATTTTGCATACCTTCTATAGCATTGCTAAGTCAGTGGTCTTATTTCGGGGACCCTCCTCCAGTATAAGAATTTAGTTTTTTTCTAAATAAATGTGACAAAGTTTACGGAATTTACTTTTTAACACTTAAAGTCTCAAAGTTTTAGGGTCAGGGAATAGAATACAAATGGTACCGATTTAGTATATCGAAGGAAAGTTAATTAAAAAAAAAGTAAAAACCATTTTGTAGATTCTAAATTTTGAAAGGCATGATGAAACATTAGTAAATGTTTAACAAAAATCGGATTAGGCCTACGGGAGTAGTTTTTTGAGTTAAATCACTATAAACTTCCAAACTTTTCCTCTGTGTACAGGAAATATAATTGTAGATATTATCTTATATTTGTACATTAATTTAACTTCCTCTAGAGGAAAAAACATGGTAATATTGTCTCTGCATTACATGTCGCGGACAAACAGTTTGACATATGCTGATAGATTGTGCCCGAATGCTATCAATCAGTAATGTCCCTTCAGCTATATTATGCTTGCACTGTGGAGATACGGTTTGGAGGGGATTCGTCAATGTCGTTGACACATTGTTTCCCGCTTGTTGGCTTTTATTGCACTGCCTTTAGGGTTGTCATTGTCATTCTACTGTTTTATAGAGCAAAGATTAAAAGCGAAGTTTCTATAGATACAACATTTTAGTGCTTTTCAGCTCTGACGTATCATTTACTGTGCCACAAAGATTGTAGTATGATTGGACGTGGTCGGTGTATGAAGTGCTGATGCTCAAAAGAAAAGTCTTTTACTAAAAATATTATTCTAATGTAATAGTGTAAACACTAAAACACGTCCTTACAATAATTATTGTAACTATAACACCAGATTTGATTTTCTTAAATATATGTGTCTGCTTCAAATATTCTACTAAGTTATTGTTATATATACGGTATATTTCTTCAGATTGATTCAGGAAGAAATGGAAAAACTTTCAGGACATGTTCTACTAGTGAAAATAAGTTCCTATAAACGTAGGTTCGGAAATGCTTCGAGTTCCAGATATCTGCCATTTTGTTTTTTTACAAAATAATTCATATCTATAGAAATGTTATCTAATCTTATGAAAAATAAGCAATTATATCCAATCAAACGTTTCAAAATGGAGGCTGTTTGAATATTTCAAACCTAAATTACTCAAAAACTATATATTTTAACAAAAAAAAAAAAAACAAAGGGCATCTTTTTTGTAGCCTTTTTGATTTCCTATCGGATGGTGTGACTGTCAAAACAATCGGATGAAGGATAATAGTTAAATTTGTGTAATAATTGGTTTGTTCAAGCCGGCATCCTATACCAACACAGTAAACAGCAATATTGTATGTACATTTGCTGTCATTATCTTTAACTTAGCTATTATCCTTCATCCGATTGGTTTGACAGTTACACCATCCAAAAAATAATCAAAATGGCTACAAAAAAGGTGTCTTGAAATTTTTTGTTATGTAGGTCTACTAATTTTTTGTTTGTTTTGTAGTAATTTAGGTTTGAAATTTTCAAACAGCTGCCATTTTGAAACTCATGATTGGATTTAATCGCCTACTTTTCTTGAGGTATATCATTGTTAGGTTAAACTTGATGCCAAGTTTGAGCTTAATCGGTCAAACCGTTCTCTAGATATGAATTATTTTATAAAAAACAAAATGTCGGATATCTGGAAAACAAAGCATTTTTCAACCTTTATATCAACTTTTTTCTTTGTTTTCTCTTGTAGAACATGTCCTGAAAGTTTTTCCGTTTCTTCCTGAATCACCCTGTATATATAAGTAAAACGATCTACTTAAAATAATAGGTAGGCGTGCGAACACCGCAGGGATCTAGTTAGTTTCTCATAAATACAAGTTAGGCCTAACCTAAAACACTTTGAATCATCTCTAAACGTATTTAGCTGAAATATTGTAAACTATAAGTAAGGCCTTGATGAATCGTGATAGTTTTAAATGTTTGACACTAACCTTATGGGCAATTCGTAAAATGACGCAGAGCCTTTCAGAGATTAAAACTAAATTCTCTTCTAGTGTACAACACTTTACCTTTCACACATTTCATTCAAAACACAGTTTTTGTTTATCTGCGACCAAGTGAAAGTGGTGTAGTATTTGCACAACCGGTTTGCCAGGTTAGGTCAATAACCCGATCAGCTGATTTTGACTGTGAAGTGTGACGTAACGCCTACATAGCGAAGTAGGTTAGGAACCTAATGCATACTTATACATTCACAATTTACATCTTGACTCTACAGTTTGGTAGCGTGATGCAACCAATTTAAATTTATTTGTAACCGGATTGTATCTTTGGTACTTTAATTTCGTACAGAGTCGGAGTTAAAATTAGTTTCAGTAAGATTCCACGGTCTTCATGCGGATCCTAACAGGGAACTTTAAGGTTATGCTCCAGTAAAAAAGAAAGCGACAGGCGACTCTAGCGCTTCACCCTATAGCCGTATCTAAACAGTGCAATTTCTTGCAGCTGAGCGCTTTCACATTGCCTCATTTAAAACCATTTTATAAATCCATATATTATAATTGAGTGATGAAACAAAAAACTGAATATTCTTTATAAAATTGCGGATCGGGCTTGCGATTCACTTTTAATTATACATTTTTTATTGTGTAGGCTAAGGAAAAAAGTTCAAACTTGGTACTCAAATAATGTCATTTACGTGACAAATGACCGGGATAAAAAAAAACGTGAAACCTTGGTTAAAATGAGACCTTGCAAACAATTTTATGATAAAATAAACGGAACCAGAAACTGGCACATACTTTCTCACAAACATATTTAAATTATTAAACAGATTCACTGTGACTTCATAATTGCATTAAAGTAGGAAAGTAACTAATAATAATAATTATTATTATTAATAATAATAATTATTATTATTAGCTAGAGAGAAAACTATTCGATCGATTTCGAACAAATTTGCACCAAACATGTCAATTAGGCATGCATAGATGCATGAAATTTTTTTTAAATATTTTTGAAAAACAACCCTCTTTTTGGCAAAAAAACCCCCAAAAATCAGTTATTATTATTATTTGCTAAATGAGAATTTTTAGAAAGATTCGGGTTTTTCATATATGGTAGGGTACATCAAGGTCTACAAATAAGCCAAATTTTATCAAAATCGTTAGAGCCGTTTTTTATAAAAAAATAACAGACTCATTGGTGATTTTTGGCCAAAAAGTGGGTTGTTTTTCAAAAATTTTCAAACCCTTTTTTCGTGCATCTATACAGGCCTAACTGACATGTTTGGTTCAATTTTTTTTTCGAAATCGATCGAATAGTTTTCTCTCCAGCTTTGTATACGTACAGACAGACACACAGACATTTTGTAAAAACCACTTTTTTTGGACTCAGGGGCCCCAAAATGGATATTTCCACAAAAATCTCAACATCGATTTTTTTTGCGTTCACTATACAGTACTTTCTCTATACTATAGTATAGTGAGAAAGTAAAATAAACGAAATAAATTGTTTTAAATTTGTCATTGCTCTTACGGGAAAAATCCAAGATTTCCGCCACTACAGCAGACCTTTAAGCTTCGCAATCGGGTACTCCATAGCTACAAAATCGTCTGGTTTGGATGAGCGTCTGGCGACTTAAAGCGCCTTATAAATTCCAACACAAATTTGTCATAAAACTACCTGTTTTAGTGAAATTTAGGATTATTGATTTTTAACGCACTTATTTTTCAAAAATTAACTAAACAATTCTGTTTTTAGTTTGGGTACAATAATGCGCTTAAAATTGGAAATGAGTCTCGAATGAGTATCAGCCGTAAAACGAAACAAATGACCCAAAATCCTTTTTTCTATATAATGGGAAATCCTATATATCTCAGAATTTATTTTTCATCCCTATACACACAACAATATTTTGCCCGAAGTCCTTCTAAAGTAGGTCACTGGGTCGAATAGGTTTATAAAAAGACAATTCAACTTTCATTTGATCCTGTGAGTGGTTTCGGATGGGAAAAGCTCGACTGATATTTCATTTCAAAGTTTGATTAAAAACATTAATTCCCAATGCAATATAGCGGTCGGACGAAACTACGTAATATTCAAATTTGACCGCAGAAATTTTAGACGTGTATTACAACTTTGCCAATCGTAATTTTGTTTTCAAAAATACGTTCGAAGCATTATTTACAGGCTTGGTCGCACCTCCGCGCTATCGCAGTAGTTTTGTTAGTAAGGTTGTCTTTATAAGAAATCTTTCGTTTATCAAGAAACCGATTGAAGGGGGAACTTTGACAGCCTCGTTCGTTATTCACCGTCCCTTCAGCGGAGTAGGCTGTTTTCATTATCTAGATTTATTCAAAAATGCAAATAGTGTTGGTAAAAATCAAGTAAAACTACCGTGTTAGTTTTTTTTATTACTTGCCGGCTAAACGTATAAATATAAATTAAAATATTGAAGTGTTAGCTTTAAAGTGATTCCGCGATGGCAAGTAACATGTAGATTTCACTACCATACATCAAGGATTTTGATCTTTTAATTGCAGTAAAAAAATATAGTTAATTTTTAAAAAAATGCAAGGTAAAGTCTGTTAGGCATAGAAACATAACCTGAAAATTACAGAACTCAGGTCTAATAACCTAGGCCTCATCTTAATTAAACTTATCCATACTAAAATTGTCACAATAAACTCTACTATTTCTGGGCCAACTTGAAATTTTATGGTTTTAAGTTACAGAATATATTGAACAAGAACTAATTAAAAAAACAAAAGTAAATGTCGGAAATTATTAATAACGAAGAAAACTTAGGCCTACATTAAAAGTCGTCTGGATTAGTTCTGTATCCAGCTAATTTACTGTGTAGCTGATGTATCCAATTCGTCCGGTGTTACCGTCGTAAACCGAAAAAGATAATGTAGCTTCCTTGCAGTCCGACAATAATAATAATTCGACCACGCAGCTGAACCGCTGACGTGAGTTGAGCAAATCCCCAAAATTAAGTTTATAGGCCTATGTTTTAAGGTTCAACCAACAATTTGGGAAATAGGTCTATTCACGACGGTACTAAATAGCTGCAAAATGGTTCGCACGCCATTCCGCATATTGGGAGAATCTTCAATACACAAAGCATTGCGTCCTTCGCACGCCACCCCCTGTATTGGGATTGTCTTCAATACAAAAAGCATTGCGTGCTCCGTACGCCAACCTCACGGTAGAATCCACCACACCTTTGAAGCGGGTACTTCTATGGTATTTTACGTTTTGATCTATTTTGGGGGAACCAAGCGAACTATAAGGTCGCGTAAAAAAAACAAAATGTGCAGAATAACATCCTACATTTATATTTGTAGAAAAAACTCAAAAGCAAATTCATTCTCGTACGAAAAATCTCAAACATTATTTACTTCCGGTTAAAAAACGTGGTTCCGGTTGTTGGATTTTTTTTGGCTAATGAACTAGTCCGAGCGACGTAGACAACCAACATGTGTACCAAATTTGATCCAAATCGGACTTAAAATGCGGCCGCTAGAGTGCGAACACATATACATATATATATGTGATTTTTAATGACACCCCAAAACGTGTTGTGGGTACCATGATCGGTGCTCATTTGCTACTCCCGACCTTGGGTCTTACCATAATTGCCACTGCAATAGCTCATTTTTCCTATGGAAATTCGCTAATAATACACAATAATTACTACACTAACTTATATAATAATGTTTATAAATTGGAAACATACTATGGCTAAAGACTATAAGTTAGAACATTTTTTATTCTTGCGCATATACCGAACAAGAACTAACGATAACACACAGAAACTAATTATCGTATTACTACAAACGTCACAAAGAAACATATTCACTTTAGAACAAGAACCTATTGCATATTAGGCCTATAAAGGGACCACACACGATCAGTTTTAACTGTGCAGTTTATCACGTGTGACGTCATGTCTGAGTGATAAACTGAGGAAACTGCGCAGTTCTGTCAGATTTGTACGCAGGTTTTGGCTAGCGCGAGATACTCTACTTTGCACCGATAAACTGCGCAGTTCTGTCAGATTTGTACGCAGGTTTTTGGCTAGCGCGAGAGACTCCACTTTGGACCGTTAAGGGGGCGCTTACCCTGCCGCCATATTGAATCTGATTCCCATAAGAGCAATGCTACAGAATAAGTCATTTTTTCCGTTAATTCATGGAATAAATTTAAAATTTTGGTTTCATTTTGAAGTACTATCATATGCGGATGTTGATTGCCGAATACATTTTCAAAAACCGTGTTATTGTTTTCATAAACGTATGATATAAATAGTAAAAAATAGTAAATTTTATTAATTTTTTACTCAGTTGCAAAAAGAGATATTGCAAAAAAACTTTAGCAATCAACACCCACAATCTATTTTACTTTAAGGAAAAAAATACAGCTTTCGTTTTTTGCCAAAAACAACACAAAAATATGCTTAATAGTGAAGGTATGTTTTGGTTATTTAACATTGAAATTGGTACCCAACTTCGCCGTTTTGAATGTAGAGAGCCGAGCCTTAAGTTGATCCAATGCAATATTTTGTTCCACTGGAAATTCGACGATAGTGGCGTTATCTATTGGGGAAACGATGGAAGCTGTGTGAAACACCAATGCTACCAATGATTTCTCCCTAGCGCTACCTCGCGGCACGATCATGCACTATTTTCGCGACAACCTTTTTCTCGGCACACAGCCCCCGTATGCATGCATGATCTATTTTAATATTCATGATCTATGGTTAAACTGAGCAGTTAGCTCAGTTCATAGAACAGTTTGCGCAGTCTAGTCTAGTCGTTTCTAGCCACGCACTGATGTAAGCTCTGTATTGTATTATTAACTCTTCTGTTGTCACCGCTATGGTGAAAAAAGAACTTCTGAATTTCATTGACTCGAACAGGCGGCGAATTCCTCTAGTGTATCTATAGTATTTAGGGAGTTATTCTTTTTTTATGTACGCAACTTCAATATTATTAGCTACTGTATTATTTTTTAGCGTGCTATTTTAAAATTAAATCAAGTTAGAATATTTTAGGCCTAAATAGAGTTTAAAAAACGTTTACCCATATTTAATATTAGTTATTTACTATGCGTAATCTAAAGTAATTAGAAAATAAATCACACGGATTGCAATACAATACGGACTTTGCCCTCTGATACCGAGATCGTTATTTCTTAAAACAGATCTTAATGTGTTAAACAATAATAATATCTTAAAAGTTGTTGATTGCTTACACAACTAAACCTTTAAAATAGTTGCTGGGCAATACAAAAATGTATTATTTTTAATGAGGTAAACATTGGTAGTTGGTGTTTTTAATCTTTTATCACGTAAATAAAATTACAACCTACTTATAAGTTTTTACATAGAGGAACCGGTACAATATAAACACAGAATTGAAGAAGAAATGGGGGCAAAGATAGTATCGTCTTTGAACGGCAGGTCTAATATATAAACCCGTGAGTATGATTAGAGGACAAGCTATAAACTTGATCGGAACTGCACGGGACGTTTAGCGAGTATCGGGTTTTATTATGTGTAATTAGATTCTTTTAGTAACGAAAAAATGTGCGCGGTCGTGGGACTACTGTCAGGAACGAAGCTCATCGCGCCTTTTTTTCAAATCCTAATGTAATTAAATATGGATATTTTGATTATAGATAGTTATAAATTTTCGTGACTTGATGAAAAAGCGTTTTGTCTCCTCTATGCGACTTTCTCTCTCTGTAATTCGTATATATATTTTGTACGATACATGATACATGATAGTGCTAATATTTTTCTATCATTTTTTCAATGTAAATAATGCAAAGTAAGGAATAAAATCACAGAATTTCATTTACAAGTATTTATAGTATTTATTATTTTTAGGTTGGGCCAACATTTTATTTTTATTGAATGTATTTACAATGAATGTATTGAATCTTAGCTCTGAGGTTATAATTAATTCTACACCTTTATCATAATAACATTAAACGTATGGAAACAGTAATACTTGTATCAAAATATAAAATTATACTGTATTAAGTTACTTTTCTAAGTTTGTATTAATTTACACGCCATACTTTCCATTTCTTGAATCTACATTACAAAATTGCAATAGTCAGATAATTTAACTCATTTTTACTTTCTCCACCCTATACGTAGTATATGGAGAAAGTATTGTTTTCGTAAAAATGTTCGAATTTGAATTTTCAGTTGAATTATCTGTTTTGGTGCTCCCAGAACCCCAAAAAATTGTTTAGTGCAATTATCTGTGTTGGTGCTCCCTGAACCCAAAAATATTTTTAGTGGAATTTTTTGTTTTGGTGCTCCCTGAACCCAAAAAAGTGTTTTTAACGTGGTGTCTGTCTGTCAGTGTGTCAGTATGTATACACCACCAGAGGGGACACTATTGGTCCGATTTACATGAAATTTGGTATGTAGGTACTAAACCCTAATATCTCCAGGCGTTTTTTTCATTTTTTGGAATTTTTAATTTTTAAGGGTAATTTACCCCTAAAAACCAATAAAAAACGACAAAAATGCAAATTTCTCAAAAACGGCTCTAACGATTTTGATCAAATTTTCAGTATTTATAGTGCTTAAGATGCCAAACAAAATGACACCACCCGCTTTTATCAAAACTTCGGCGTTTCATAATTATGGGGAAATGTTAAAAAATAAACAAGTTTATGTTGTCAATCTAGCATCACGGCGACGGCCGCACGGGGTAGCACAACGGTAGCGAGGACGGCCAGTAATTCAAAGGTCGCGCGATCGAATCCAGCCTGGGACAATAACTTTTTTATACGATTGACGTAGGTAGAATATTATTTTTTTGTTTTGTTCTAAAAAGTAGTAAATAAAATGATTAAAAACAATATTATTTTGACTACAGTAAGTTGGGAGAAAGTTTGTGTCAGTTAACTGATACCGTTTATTAGTTGTTAATACCAGCGCTTGACGATAATATCCGAACTACGCCGGACGGAACCGAACGTCTCCTGACTTAAATTGATGAACCAAACCACATGTTTCTTGAATGTATTTACATTCATTACCATAGCAACCAATTCGATAACGGGTTTTCGTTACGCGTTACATTTTCTACTTGTCAACTCCTACCGCAAGCCGCGTAAAGAAACTTCGTTCCAAAAACAAAATGGCGATGATGGGTTTTACATAATATTTGAAAAATTTATACATTTTGAACCAAATGTATGGAAACCCCTTAATAACTTGAATTCTGTTTGAGATGATTTCTGCAACTTTTAGGATAACGTGTTGGTCGACTACTCTATCTTTTGACATTCAGTTCGTAATAAATACTGTTGCGAGGCGGCCAATAGGATGGGCGCGCAGCGTTGCCATATCTACTAGCCTCGAACACTCCTGGTATTTACCGCTCGAGGCTTGATCACACAGTTTAAAGAATTATAAATGTGTTGAGCCAGCCGCAGTCAGTTAGAAGCGTGGGAAGAATCGCACTACGGCGATTGGAGCGTTCAAGGTCTCGGTGTACGCAAGCCCGTCTCTCAAAGGTATTCTTCAGTGGGCTTTGATATAGGAGTTGAAATTCTGTTAGGAGTAAAAAGATAATGTAGTTGACCAACACGTTATCCTAAAAGTTACAGTAATCTATCTCAAACAGATTTCAAGTTATTGAGGGGCTTCATACCTTTGATTCAACCTATTTAATAGAGCTGAAAAATAAGTAAAAAAATAAAATAATAGGCTTTTAAGAAGTGC
>JAGFPH010000243.1:567364-582397 GCA_018207615.1 Philaenus spumarius | reverse complement strand
AAATTACTACAATATATAGGGGCAATTGCCCCTACAAGCCACTAGTATAAAGTAAATACAGTACTTAAAAACTGAAACATTTAGTATGGCGGTCAAGGATTGCACTTCCTTGTTTATGCAATAGTTGTTGCATCCCAATCACGTGTAGGTATGATTATACATTGATATCATACAGGCACAATATGCTGGGTAATGTCTCCAATTATCCTAAAACTATTGCGTAACCTCTACGTATACGTCACTACCAATTAGTATAACTTTTGTCGTGTACATGGACATTCATTATCTACTAGTTGGCATATTAGCTGATTTGGCATTTATTAAAATGATTCAACGCTGTTGCTAGAAGCAGGAAACAAAAACTGGTGCATTTCATTCAATAAAACATTGAAAACAGTTTATACCAGGTGTCTTAAAATCCCCCCCCCTATTATTTTTTTTACTAATGGAAATAGACAGATTTGCTTTGGGGATTGTTAACATGAACAAAAATGGAGTGGTGTATCGTAAATTTCAACCGCTCCCTTTGCGCCAATCTTCTTCTTTTATCACGGCCTTTAAAATGAGGTGTCACTCAATAGGGGTTCTCGTTTAAAATTTTCAACTTACCCCCAAAATACCCCATTTTTGGGGGAGGGGTTAAAATCTACGATACACAAAAAGACTCCATTTTTGATAATGTTAACAATCCCCAAAGCAGATCTGTCTATTTCCATTAATAATAAAAATAATGGGGGGGGGGGGCTCTTAAGACACCTGGTATAAACACAGGTCGTAAAACTCACTTTTATCAGGCATATCGTTATTATGCATCATTACAATAAAATTTTAAAAGTATAAAGATATTGAGGCTACTTATTAGCGAATTTCGATAGGAAAAATGAGCTATTGCAGTGGCCCTTATAGTAAGACCCAAGGTCGGGAATAGCAAATGAGCACCGATCATGGTCCCCAGACCACGTTTTGGGCTGTCATTAAAAATCATATATATATATATATATATATGATATGTAGGCTATATTTATATGTATACATGTGTTCGCACTCTAGCGGCCGCATTTTAAGTCCGATTTGGTTCAAATTTGGTACACATGTTGGTTGTCTACGTCGCTCAGACGAGATCGTTAGCCAAAACAATCCACCAATCGGAAGCACGTTTTTGACCGGAAGTAACTATATTTTTAGATTTTTCCTACGAGAATGAATTTGTTTTTTTGAGTTTTTTCTACAAATATAAATGTAGGATGTTATTCTGCACATTTTTTTTACGCGATTTTATAGCTCGCTCGGTGCCCCCAAAATCGATCAAAATGTGAAATACCATAGAAGTACCCGGTTCAAAGCCATGTGGTTAATCCGACCGCGGGTTTGGCGTGCGAAGCACGCAATGCATTGTGTATTGAAGATACTACCAATACGGGGGTTGGCGTGCGAAGCACGCAATGCTTTGTGTGTTGAAGATACTCCTCATATCCGGAATGGCGTGTGAAGCACGCAATGCATTCTGCACGCAATGCATTGTGTATTGAAAATACTCCCAATATGCGGAATGGCGTGGGAACCCTTTTGCAGTTATTCAGCACCATCGTGAATAGACCTATTTCCCATATTGTTGGTTGAAATCCTAAAACATAGGCCTATAAACTTAATTTTTGAAATTTGCTCAACTCACGTCAGCTGTTCAACTGCGTGATCGATTTATTTCGTATGTAACACTATACAAAGATAGCAAGGACCAATAATTTATTTTGCATATTTTCATAATGACCGTTTAAAATACAGTATATAGAAAAGTTTAAGTTGCAAAAAATGTACGAGAAACTAATTGCTTTCTTGAAACAAATATCGCTTACGGCTCTGTCTGCAGGCGCAAGTAGATTTCGATGTTTCCAATTACTCCTATAAACTCATTTATTCGCCCCTTGCTCTAAGGGTTGAAGTTGTTTAAACAAAGTTTCAGACAAAAGATGTAGGTAACATTTAGATTTACAATTTTTAATGGGCCAGATATTCTGTCTACTGATGGAGTAATGCATTTCTCGTTCGCAACCTCATTTTGCAATAAGGTTTGGTCGTATTTTCGTATAAAAATTGTTTCAAGCTAAACGTGTTCCATTGGCTAATGGTTGGTGTTGTCAAAGAACTATCAACCAAATGGTTTTGATACCGCTCTTAGAAGATAATAACTTCGATGCAATATGTTTCATATTAAGGGAGTTACAGCGAATTTTTCATTTTAAAAAGTCTTGCCGGAACACCCCCCCCCCCTCTCCCCCGTATTTCGAATTTGCCCATTAAGGGTCTGATGTAGTGGCGGCCATCTTGGATCTTTATCCCGTAAAAGCAATGTTAAATTTAAAACCATTTATTTCGTTTATTTTTTATAATAAAATTGTTTGCAAGATCTCATTTTAACGACAGTCACAATACGCATCCGTTTTGCGTTTTACATATTTTAAAAATCCCATTCACGTAATTCACATTTTTTGAGTTACCAAGTTTGAACTTTTTCCTTACACAATAAACAATTTATAATTAAAAGTAATCGCAAGTCGGATTCGCAATTTTATAAAGAATATGCAGTTTTTTTTTCACCACTCGGTTACAAAAGATGGTTTTATAAAATGGTTTTAAATGAGGCATGTCAAAGCATTGAGCTGCAAGAAATTGCACTGTTTAGATACGGCTATAGGGTGAAGCTCTTTTTGCCGGTTGCTTTCTCTTTTACTGGAGCAGACGCTTAACAAACTCGGTCGAGATTCTCCATCTTCTGTTATAGCGTCCAGAAAATGTGGTTTAGGAAATGTATATATACAGAATGTCCCGTAAGTAAAGGGCCAAACTTCGGGAAATAATTATATGGGTCAAAATGAAGAGAAATACAGGAATAACATTTTCCCAAAAACGATTCGTTTTCCAGATATCCTCAATTTCGTTTCTTTTGCAAAATAATTCATATTAAGAGAGTGGTTTGACCGATTGAGTTCAAACTTGGTGTGAATTTTAACCTAACAATGATATACGGTATTTTAAGAAAAATACGCGATTATATCTAATAATCCTGAATGAAATGGTGGCTGTTTGAAAATTTCAAATATGAAATACCCAAAAATGTCAAAGACACCTTTTTTGTAGCACTTTTAATTTCCTATCGGATGCTGTAACTGTCACAATATTCGGATGAAGGATAATAGTTAAGTTATGTTTCATATACATTGATACATTGTTAATATCCTATTTTGAGTTGACGATAATTTGGAGTCTAGTACTATAAAACGAAAATACGTATTCCAGAAGTCGCACCATATAGCAACGACTGCAATAAGTATTTTCAATGAAATTACCTAAAACGATGCGTTCTGTAGACAAATATGTTAACATTTTAATCATTTAAAAATGGCGACTGATTTTTCTCGGTTATCCTGTTAGCTGGAGAAAAAGCTTTAAAAACTGTTTAGTTTGATATTAAACAAATTTTCTCATCGTAATTGTTTGTAAAGTTCATTTCAAATTTAACGCAACTATTTCAACCCGTTAACATATTAACCTACTTAATGACCATAACGCCTTTCCAGACTTATGTGGTAAGAGGACGGAAATAAAGCAAACTGTGGTTCACTCGCTGAAGGCCATTTCACACCGGAATCTGCGGCGTCTATGTAATCTGGACATGCCAATTCACACTGTATGTGGATGGATTTGTAGTGGATGTGTCATTTTCCCCGTCTATTTCCTCCTTACAAACGTAAGTCTTTGACAAAGAGATGATGTCTTCTGACGTGCCGTGTTGTAGTGATAGGGTTTGTGAAGACGTGCCGTGGCTGGATTGTGAAAGTTCCAGTAGTGACGAAGAAACAGTACTGTTATACAGTCTTGAAAATAGATCGAAATGGGTTCATTCACCCAATAAACAAAAAGGTGAAACCTTTGGTGAGTACCACCATTTAATGCGATGAAGCCTTTCCATTAAAACGATTTATGCTACCTACGTCCAATTCCGCGCAATAATCTTACAAATGACAGAAGAATTTATAACTACCGACACTGTCGGTGTAGGAGAGTCGTAGAAAATGCCTTTGTTATTTTAGCGCTAAGATGGCGTTTATTTTTTCGGCCGTTGGGCTGTAAAGTAGAAAATGTCGACAAAATTGTAAAGGCTACAGTAGTTCTCCACAATTTCTTATAGATATGAATTCAGTTTGCTCTACTGAAGAAATTATATAGGCTTACAACACATGCTGGAAGCCAGTTACACATCAGTTTTGGTACTCAAGCTAGGGAAGAAGCCACGAGTCAGGAATCACTTTGTTAATTATTTTCATTTAGAAAAGGGAGTGTTCCTTGGCAATGGAAGCATATCATGTAAATGTTAGTTCTCAGTAATGATAAACGTGTGACTCTGAAATATGAGCAGATAATTGAGTGTTATTTTGCGTTTCGCTTGTTAACAAATACCTGAACACCTTACCTAGTTCTTGTGGACCACACTTTTAATAATTTCTTTTAATTCTGTTTCTAACATATTGTAGACGTTTATTATTAATACAAAAGTATTAGTTTTGGTTATTTTATTCCGTTAGGCCTATGCATGTGTGTACATAACAATGAGATATTGCAATAAACGCATCATATTTTTAATAAAGTCGTGCTTACAAACAAAATATTTTCATTTTTTAGCTCCTACTGATATGCATTAATTTATTTTGTCTATAAAAAACGCTTCTGAAATTTTTACTTTATTATAACAATTCACAATTTTTCTTATCAATTAATGTTTAACAAGTTTTAGATATAAATTTATATATTAATTTATAACTTTAGAACTATTTGAAACATTTTCTTAAAATATACCACGTCTCACGTGTATATTAGATCACATCTTGTTATTCAATTTTAATATTACAGTATTGAGCGACAATATAAATATTGTAAAGCTTATATTACCTTTAACGGCATATTTCATATTGTAATTGCAAGTCACAAAATATCTGTATTAACTTGTAACAAAAGCAATTTGTATCAATTCGGTACGTACGCGAGTAACATATGATATAAAACAGCTGATTTCACCCATCATCCGTAATTCTTAAACAAACCCAGCGTAGATTATACTTTGGTGTTATGTTTACAACTTCAATCATTATAATTTCTTTGTGAAGTTGATTTTTTAATATGCTATTAGTAAAAGAACCAATGTTCGCTATAATACGTTATAATATTTGCTTTGAGATTATAAACTGTAGCCCTACATTACAAATACAATCTTTTATCATCAATACAATTTGTTTATTCAAATTTAAAGAAGAGAAATTATTTTACAAATTTAAATTTAAACCTATTCGTTTAACTTCGGAAACATTCGTTCATCTTCGTTTAAAGTATAAACATATTCGATTATTAATTATTTCAATCGATCAATATGAAATAAAAAGCAATTACAAGATACTATTTGTATATCTTTCTTTAAATATGTAATAACGTTTATAAATATTTTTTTACAAATAGGCCTACAGTTTTATAATTTTTATAATACACATTTACCGAGTTAAAAATCCCCGACATCATAGTTAGGTAGGCCTAGATAAAGTCTGTTGTTTTTAAATTATGTATTTCTGGTGTGTATCTAATTAATCTGCCTGTGATTTTTCATGGGGCTTAGAGCCTATTAGTAGATATATAAATGAACAATACAATGAAAGCTATAAAAAAATTAAATTTTTTTTTAGTTGTTACTAAATTTAAAAGAAAACATTATTAAATAATAAATACTTACCGGTACTATCTTTTCCGCGGTTTGAGGAAATTTCAACCCATGCCTTGTCTTTCAAATCTAAATTTCGGTATTCCCGCGGAAAACCAAGTGTGAGTCGACTGCACATGCGCGTACACTCGGATGTTCCAAGCTGATCGCTCCGTGAAGACGTTCGCGGGCGTCCATGTACGCCTGTATGAATGGCCCCTTTAAAATACATGTTAAGCCAGTAGCGGCTGGTGAGTTATTAACTTGGTGGTTGCAATTATGTGGAGAGAATTTCTGGGGAGGGGGGTCTGGGTGTGTCGAATATGAACGCAATTTAACACATTATTTTAGATGTGGAATTATACGTTTTTGTCTTAATTACGCAACATTTTTAACTTAAATCCATTAAAATGGTTTGGTTACCATTTCGTTTAGCTTTCAGTTGAGGGTATTACTAGAATACAATAAAATAGTCAATAAACTTAAAATAACAATTTAAACCATGCATGAATAAACATAGAATTCAGGCACATTATATGTTTAAATATCACTAACCTCATTTAAAAAGAAAGTCCATCCGCCTGTTCAGAAGGGTAAACTTAATAGAATTTTAATTTTATAATAATCATAACCTGAACATAGCATTAACATAATCGGATTTATGAACTCGCCCCATATCCTATTTAGGAACTTGGCCTATCCTTTTTTGTTGAAAAACTATTATTTGAATTGTATGGATGTTTGAAAATAGATTTTGGATAATGGGTTCAAACATTTTGGTAATAGGTTGTGGCCTATCATTAAAACTATAATTAAATCACGAATGGCACGAATATTAATTATGAAAATAATATTAACAGCTTTTGATTGGCGTCTAATCAACACTACACACTACACTCTCTGTCTAGGCCCACTCAAATTGCTACAACTTATGAAGACTAATGTAAAAAGCACTATTGTAATGGAACCCAGACTAAAGACATACACACTAAAATATATTAACACAATCTAAAACAAATAAACACCAAACACAGCTAGCAAAAATACGAGAACAAAACTAACAACACATAACCTCAAAATGTTTTGCATTATTCACTAAACAAAACATGAAATATGAACATCAAAGCATTCTGGCTGGTAAACCCCTGGTGGCTGGTTGTAGAACTTCTATGCACCTGAAGGCTTTATGTGAGTTGCCATAGCAACACATTAGTTACAAATCCACCATCAGTTTCAATGCTAATAGCTGTATTAGGCTCTGGTTGCAGAAGCAGTGCGTTCCACGACGCTGCGCGCGAAGGTTGGGTTGACGTTCTTCGGCTTTTCAACGGTTTGGGGACATTCTTGGCCATAAATTTTAGATTGAAATGAGGTTGATATTGATAATGCACTGATATTTAAAGAAATATTAATGTGATTAATTTTTTGTTTTATTTCTTGGGGGTTGTGCAACCAAACAACCACACAAGGAGCCGCCACTGTGTTAAGCAGTATTTTCCATTCCCATCCGTGGACGTCCATGGATGTCGGTGTGAAATGGCCTTTAAGGTTCGGGTCCCTAAATTCAAAACGGCGAAGTTGGCTACCAATTTCAATGTTAAAATAACCTAACCGTACCTTCACTTTTAAGCATATTTTTGTGTTATTTTCGTTATAAAACGAAAGCTATTTTTTTTTCTTAAAGTAAAATAGATTGGGGGTGTTGATTGCTAAGGTTTATTGCAATATCCCTTTTTGCAACTGAGTAAAAAATTAATAAAGTTTACTATTTATATCATACGTTTATGAAAACAATAAAACGGTTTTGAAAATGTATTCGGCAAACAACATCCGCATATGGACAATAGCCTACTTATGGAAAAAATGACTTATTCTGTAGCATTGCTCTTATGGGAATATATTCAATATGGCGGTCGATTGCTGATCATCCTATATTTTATGCTGAACCTTTTTATGAAGATGTTTTTCTCGATAAACGTATACAAGTGTTCGAAATAAAGTCCGTATTAAAAACTGCAAAAAATAACAAAGCACCAGGGTTTGACAGAATACCCTATGAATTCTACAAACAGAGCCCGGATTCATTATTAATAGAAATGGAAAAACTCTTTAATTTAATTTTGCATAAGAGTGAGGTTCCACATTGTTTAAAAAAATCAATTGTATATCCGTTACATAAGAAGGGTGATATTAATGATGTAACTAATTATCGGGGAATATGCTTTATGGATGCCATTGCCAAAATATTTACAGGGGTAATTTTAAGCAGATTAGATAAGTGGGTGACCAGAAAAAACATACTTAATGAGTTTCAAGCAGGGTTCCGTAAAGGGTACTCTACTGTTGACAATATCTTTAACCTCACGTCCATGATACAATTACGACTTTCGTTAAGCAAGGGTAAGCTATATTGTTTTTTTGTTGACTTTTCGGCGGCTTTTGACCGGATTGACAGGAGAGCCTTATTCTATAAATTGTATTCTTTGGGTATTTCAACAAAAATGGTAAACGTTTTAAAAAATTTATATAACGGTACGGGAGCAGGGGTTTGGTGCGGGGATAGGGTTTCCGAATGTTTTGATATAAGTAAAGGTTTAAGACAGGGATGTCTATTGAGCCCGTTGTTATTTTCATTGTTTATGAATGATCTTGATGAGTGCCTTGGTGGGGGATGTTTGTTTGGAGATACTAAAGTGAGAGTGTTACTCTACGCTGATGACATTGTCTTGATAGCGCCCACAGCGGTAACATTACAGTATATTATTAATAACTTGGAAAACTATTGTGACACCTGGAAGTTAAAGATTAATTTAGAAAAATCAAAAATAATGGTTTTTAGGAATGGGGTAGTTTGGGAAGAGAAAAATGGCGTTATAAGGGGGAGGAAATAGAGTGTGTTAATAATTATAAATATTTGGGATTGGTTCTTACACCTTCATTGTCGTTCCAAACGCATCTAAGTCAAAAGCTTTCTGCTTCTAAAACGGCTATAAATTATGTTTGGGCAAATTTAATGGGGAATAAATACGTGGCGTTAAATTCAAAATTTCAATGTTATAAAGCGGTTTCTCGGTCTATTTTGTGTTATGGGGCGGAGGTGTGGGGATACCGCCAATACGACACAGTCGAACAGTTGCTGCGTTTTTTTATCAAACGAATTCTAGGTTTACCGCCAAATACCCCTCAGAGCTATATGTTATATATAGAAACAAATCAGGAACAGATTTATTTGTTCACGTTGAAGTTGAACATAAAGTACATGTTAAGGGTTTTTAAAATGTCTCCAAACAGGCTTCCTAACATATTAGCTAAGCAAATTATAAGTAAAAACTTGTGTTGGTTTAGGGAATGGCAATTGTTGGCAGAGAGGCATTCTGTTGCATTGTCTGTCGAGCCAGGGTTACAGGGAGGGTGGGGGATCAGCTTTTTCGATTACTAAATGCGATACGAATTAATATGGGGCAAAGGTGCGTTCGATCAGCTGAGGCTTCCATTTATCACTCGACCTACAGAAATGTTTGTTTGCAGTTGAAAGACAGGGCTTATTTTAATAACGATATTAACATAAATGTAATTAGATGGGTTTTTAAATGCCGAGGGGAATTGCTTCACCTAAATTATAAGCCATGGATAAAAAATATTAATTATAATTGCTCACTGTGCAATCTGGGTGAAATTGAGGATGTTTTTCACTTTGTGGCTAGGTGTCCAATCTTGAGGTCGATAAGAATAGCATGCCTAATTTGCCGGAATTATCTAGAGAGAAGTTTTTAAGTTATTTAAATGGTGAGGATTGGGTGCGGCTTGCAGGATTTCTGAGGCAGGCATGGCAGTAGGGCCTACAGGTGGAATTGGATTAGTGAATTTAATTATTAAATTGCAGATTTAAGTTCTTTACCTTTGTTGGGGGGGGGGGGGGGGTTACATTTGAAATATGTGCATAATTTGTATATTGGATATCTTTGCAATTATAATTATTATTATTATTTAAGTTGCTTTTATAATTATTTGATTTGTTTTGTAAATTTAATTTAAGTATTTTTGTTTGTTTTTGATTCTCAGTAGTGTACCAACCAGGCAAGACGGTCGTATGATCATTGCCATCTTAATGCGAGCAATATAAGTTGTTTTTGTTTATGTTTATGTTTAAAAATAAAAGCATTTTTTCATTTCATTTCATATTCAATATGGCGGACACTGTATCCTCCCCTTAAAGTTGTCAAAATATGGCTAGCTACCTCTTCTTTGGTTTTCGATTATTTTAATTGTAATGTTTTACTAGAATATCTACGTACACCCCCCCCCCCTCCCTCCCCAATGGTTAGAGTTCGTCATGCACAGTTAGTAACTGGTCAGTACAATAGAAGTGTACCTAATAATGCAACGAAGGGTTAAATTACGCATTTTAATGCCAAGTATACAAAAAATAAAGTCTTTCTTTATAATATCTGTAAAATGACGGACGTTTAAAATACGTAATGTCGAATATTTTGAAAGGTTAACTCTTTTCCTTTGTTAGTGGCTGACAAAACCGATATTTTCATTTTTCTAGCACAAATGATAACCAATTTATAAAACATGTTTACTACTGAAGTTTCAACTGAATTTTACTTTCATGTATATTTAACAGCTTAACCTGCACATAAAATAAAAGGTGTAAAAAATTTTTTTTTTTTTGTGAAATTTTTATCACTTAGACTTAGGCTATCAGTGAAAACATTATTGTTGGAATCAATCATATTAGCCACGGATCAATTATATAATTATATTATATTGCATGTGAGTACTCACGTCTGTTGATCCTTTTTGTTTTCTCTCTTACTAAAACAATTGCAATTTCGGGCATGAAATACCCATAATCAGGTTTTATAAACATATCGCATACACAAGAACACAAACACACACATATATTTCACTCCGTGTGGAGATCGTTAGAGTCAAAACACGCACTTTTTAATACGGACATTGGTGTGCACACCGCATCAGTTGTTTAAGATGGTACTGATTGAAGTTAGGTTATGCAACCCACCTGATGATGGGTATTTCATGCCCGAAATTGCAATTGTTTTAGTAAGAGAGAAAACAAAAAGGATCAACAGACGTGAGTACTCACATGCAATATAATATATAATTATTGTTGGCTTAACACCGTAATAGACGAATGCACTTGCGAATTATCAATTGCTACATGTCTTCACTAACTATTTATGTCGAACCGTTTTTCCAGCGTAAACTATAAAGGGCACCCTACAACTCAATTCCACACTCACCGTGCAGTAAAGGTCTTACGGGAGATAAGTCATGCTACTACCATTACTGGGAACATCACGTTCAATGTCATGCGGGTTGCGTCAACTGTCCGAGCGGTGCGTGGGAGTTGATGTTTTTTGGACAGTTAGTATCACTGAGACCGCCGTTTGGATAACATGTCTTATGGGCGCTCCGTACTGCACGGTGAACGTGAAATCGGGTGTATTGGCGGCTTTTATGACAATTTTTTATTTTGTAATTACTCCTCAACCACATTTTTCAAAAAAAAAAAACTAGACGATACCTCACATATATTACACCCAGATGATGCTCCATACATGTGTAAAAGTTGTGTACATAAATACGTCAAATTAATATTTTAGTTAAATTTAAATAAATAAACGCAGTTTTTCATTCATTTAGAATCTTGTCTACGCATCAGGTAAGCCTTTTCTCTCATACGCCCAAGCAAACTTTTACATTGAATGATCGTGTTGTAAAAACTTCTTGTGCGGAGTGTAATAAAAAGATACAGTAAAGCGTAATCCTGAAACCTCATTAAAATCCCTTGCCTTATCTTTGCCATTGTATGCTCGCGTCAATACCCTCAGACAATATACGCAGGTAGCGGCCATTTTGTTTTGAGTTTTATGTCTTCTTTTCGAGGAGAGAACGAAAAACATTGCTTTTTCCTCATAACGCTTTTATCTTCGAAAACTTGTTAAGTTCGTGGTTGTTGTCGAATTTCCAAAGGAAAGATGAGCTATTACAGTGAGTCTTATGTTGAGAAATAAAGTCGGAAGTGATCAAAGAGCACCGATCATGGTCCTCAGAACTCGTTTTGAGGTGTCATTAAACATTTTGTATATATATGTGTCACCCTAACAGCCGCATTTTACGTCCAAATTTGGTACATATGTTGGTTTTGTAACCAGCTCGGACGAGTTCGTTAGCCACAAAAATCACACATCCGGAAGCACGTTTTTTAACGGTAGTATCAATTTTGTGTTATCTTTCTCGAGACGACTGACTTTACAGATCCCTTGCCTCGCATTTAAAACTTGCACATCTGTTAATTTGACACTGTATTAGCATTGTGTTTGGATAACCTAATAGAACTCCGATCCAATGCACTGTTTCAATCCACTGGAAATTCGATGATAGTGGCACGATCTATGGGGGAAACGGCGGAAGCGGTGTGTAGCACCAATGCCTTGAATGATTTCTCCTTAGCGCTACCCCGCGGTGCGATCATGCAATATTTCCCCGACAACCTTTTTTTCGCCACACAGCCGCCGTATGCATGCATGATCTATTTTATTATTCATGATCTATGGTATTAGTAGTATTGAATTGCTGTCTTCGATTCTTTCCTGTACGGGACAATATCTATGATGTATTGTAAAGGAACGCTTGTTAGTAAAAATAAAGAACGTTTCCATTGAAATTCAATGGATGCGTGTCGGCTTTCTGCGCATAATCATCAGGGTCTCCAAATTAGATTTATTTTCCAATAATGAAGTTAAGCTTACGTTTTTCTTAAGTGGCGGCAACGCAGACAACTTCTATGAAATGTGGTTTTGAAATTAAAGTATTTTTAGTAGGTAATTTTAAGGCTCTTCTTTACCTTGAAGAAAACTCCCGAGTGTACAGTATGATTTCAATGCAAAAGGCCTGACTCAAGCAGCAAAATCGTTGAAACATGTATTCGTAATACCGTGTTTCGGATTCTATTTATAAATTAATAATCTGGGAAACTACTTTAAGTTATAAAGAAGGCTTTATATTGTTTACGTGTTAGATTAAAATATGGAAATTATTGCTTAAAACTCCCAAAAATTCGTTTAAAATAATCGATTTTTACTCATTTAAACCGTTGATTAAAAGGAGTTGCCGACGATTTCTTTTAATTATGAGATATAAGACAAAAGCACAAAGCCTTTAAGAAAAATTTAAGATGTTTCACAACTTTTTAGGTTGAAAAACGGCGTCCGAAACACGTTAGTACGAAGTGCATATTTTTGCTGTTTTACGCAAGGTATAGAAGACCCTTAAGGTTTTTACACGTGACTTAGTCTACAAACCAATAATTCTACCCCATATAAAATCCAAACTTGCCTTCGCAAGAACCAGGAAATGTTGAACACTTGAAACTTTTCTTCCCGTTGTCTTTCGTAATGAGGTGGGAACATTTTGTTTTTTTGTACAATTTTTAATTCTTCCTCGAGATAAAAACGGAAATACATTCGGGGAGTGAAAAGAATTATTTATATTTTATGCAATATAAAAATATTTTTATTTTTTAATTGTTGATCTCTTTCTATGAACATAATTACGTCATTGAATCATTTACTTCATCTCCAATATCAAAGTTTAAAACATTTCTGTAATCATACTTGTTATTTTGCTCAATTACATAAAATAAAATAAATGCGAATATTTTCAAATTGGTTCGAGATATTAAAGCGAAGTTTTCACGACGGATTTTCTCTTGAAATTTCGCATGGAAATCACGTATCGTAAACTCTTCTTCCTATATAACAAAATTATGATACATTCAAGATGGCGGGCCACATTTTAAACGCATCATAAAATTACCCCTCCCTTTGTATTGATCGCTTTGGATTAAAATATAGGTTTTAGTTCTTTAACACAGTACTGTATGCAAATGCCTACATACATATTACGCAAACTGTAAAACGTAGGCCATATATATGAAAGCTAAGGGACGCCTATATTCCCTTTTAAAGCCTCCTGAGGGACATATTCAGTTGTAAACTGACTGAACTAATGTTTCAGTTTGCAAGTACAGTCAGTGACAAACTCAAACTAACCCATGCATGGGACATTATGTCTGCAAGATTTTACATATTTTGTAGTAATATACAACTTTAGAATTGTCGAGTCTCTTAAGGGCTGTCTCGGCAGGCTATATAGACAGTCACAGTATTTCTATGACTAACGTTCAGCTGCTGATCTAAATTGATGCCACGTTAAGGCAAACGTAATAAAAGACATTGATTCACTTCTCCTTTACCTGAAAAATGTTATCTGTGCACAAAACGAATACCAACTTTTAAAGGAAATCTCAGCGAACAGGACAATATAAATTCTATGCAAATATACCTTTATAAAGGACGAATTCTTTGAAATACAATGAATCAAGACATTAAAAAAGTATTTTTGGACAGGCAAAATCCTATTGAGTCGAGGTTGAAAACTCGGTTTGTCAAAGCTAGAGGCTTGGGTGCAAACAAATAATTCTGCTAACATATTCCGTACACATAGACAGCGCCTTCGTGAGTAGACCAATTTCCCTAATTGTAGCTTAATAACTTAAAACGTATAACTTTAATTTTGTAAATTCGCTAAACTTATGTCAGCGGTTCAGTTGCCTGATTTGTAATTTCAATTTAATATAAACTCTTGTATCTTTTGTTAAAATATATAGTTCCGTTTTGTTTTTGTAAAGTATTTTTTTTTCTTAGTTAATATGCAAAGCACTTAGAGCTTCATAGGACACAAATAGTAGGCCACATTGACCAACACCGGACACTCGTTGCAGTAATTTAATTGAATTTCCTGACGGCGGGTACAGTACAGCGCTCCTAATGTATTTATCCGGAACTATAGTTTCGATCGGGTAGCAGATTAATGTCAGGACTTCGATTCCTGTTTTAAAACTAGTGTAACAGAATCCTTGTAAGGTTCCTAAAAACATTTATTTCAAGAAAAATATTTTGTTTTCCGAGTCTGAACTTATTTTGCTAATATTGTAGAGAGGAAATGTGTACAGTAGGCTATAATGATTAACTCAAACAATTTGTGTGAAACTATTCCTGATGTGATTATTGCTGTCGCATAAGTGATATGGGCTATGATATGTCAATGATAGATTGATAAGTGAACAGTTTTACGACTTAAATGGGGTACACATCTTAAATGGTGCCCCATATGCTGGTTAGCATATTTCATGACCACCCATTTTGAAATTCCCATAACATATTTTCAGCTATATCTAGTCAGCATATTGTATGATACAC
>JAGFPH010000243.1:531805-567354 GCA_018207615.1 Philaenus spumarius | reverse complement strand
TATATCTTGTTAGCATGTCTTAAGCCTGTAACCATTTTGAAATTTACGTAAGATATTTTTAGCTATATCTGGTTAGCATATTTTATGACTATTCCCATTTTGAAATTTACGTAAGATATTTTAAGCTATATCTGGTTAGCATATTTTATGACTGCACACATTTTGAAATTCACATGATATATTTTCATCTCTGTTAATTGGAATATATATATACATGGTCAGCACATTTTATGACTATACCCATTTTTAAATGTACGTAAGATATTTCAGCTATATCTGGTTGGTATATTTTATGACTACACCCATTTTGAAATTCACATAAAATATTATGAACTATATTTGGTTAGCGTGTTTTATGATTATATTAATTTTTAAATTCACATAAAATATTTGAAGCTATATTATCTAGTTAGTATATTTTATGACTACACCCATTTTGAAATAATTTTTTAATTTATTTCACGAATTAACGGAAAAATTACTTATTTTCGTATTGGGATGTCTACTCTATTCCTATTTAGTGCTCTGTGGATGCAATATGGCGGACAGGGTATCCCACCCCCCTTAAAGGCTGATTTGAAAGAACACGAAAGAACATGCTATTGTTTTAACATTATTCTAACATTATCATTTAAGGCTCGGCTCTCCACATTCAAAACTACGATATTGGGTACCAATTTCAATGTTAAATAACCAAAACATACCTTCACTATTAAGCATATTTTTGTGCTGTTTTTGTTAAAAAACGAAACCTGTATTTTTTTTCTTAAAGTAAAATAGATTGTGGGTGTTGATTGCTAAGGATTTTTGCAATATCTCTTTTTGCAACTGAGAAAAAAATTAATAAAGTTTACTATTTTTTACTATTTATATCATACGTTTATGAAAACAATAAAACGGTCTGAAAATGTATTCGGCAATCAACATCCGCATATGACAGTACTTCAAAATGAAACCAAATTTTTAAATTTATTCCACGAATTAACGGAAAAAAATGACTTATTCTGTAGCATTGCTCTTATGGGAATCAGATTCAATA
This sequence comes from Philaenus spumarius, assembly GCA_018207615.1. Taxonomy (NCBI): domain Eukaryota; kingdom Metazoa; phylum Arthropoda; class Insecta; order Hemiptera; family Aphrophoridae; genus Philaenus; species Philaenus spumarius. The sequence goes on along the minus strand of JAGFPH010000243.1, from coordinate 566,315 downwards.
TGGCGGGCAGGGAAGCGCCCCCTTAATTATAGAACATACATATGATGATATGATTCTGTTTTTTTACTGTGTTTATGGTGAAAAACACCGATGAAGTATTGTAATTCAACTCTTTTACCTCTACTACACAAAGAACTATTTTCAACCAAGATTCAAACCGGTCACCTTAGCTTAAATTTATGACTACAGAAACTTAAATGAGTATTTTAATTTCAAAACTAACGCAAATAGCCTATAGTATTCTAGTTCAAGAAACACATATCATATCCATGGAGATCGTAGCTCCGAAGCAATAACTTATTGTTTAGAATTGAAGACGTTTGTATCAGCATTACTCTTTTAGCATCAATTTCTTTACCTCATAATATTTCTACATGAAGTTGGCCGCCGTGAAACTTTGTGTTAGTTGTTACAATGACCAACAGAATGCGTGACTAGTACTTTGCAAGAAAAAATGTATTGTAAAATAATATAAGCAAAAGGAATATTTTGATGTATTGTAAATATATTTTATGCTTATAAACAAGGAATTTTAGAATTGTATTTACTTGTTATATTAACATAAATCATTTAGGTTATTATAAATAATAGGGAATTATAATAAATATTATAAATAATAGGCAATAAATTTGATACAATAAGACATATTCGTATTTTGATCAAGTTTACAAAATTTAATCTAATCTGTTGGTATGTTTTTGAGAAATTTGTTTTGTATATATATATATATGTGTGTGTGTGTGTGTGTGTGTTTTCAGTTCAATCTCTCTATAACAGGCTATCAAAAATTCAGTTTAAGACCTCTTAGGTTTTTATTGGGTTTATGGGTTTAAATCAACATTGAAACCTTGTGGATATATATTTTTACAAGTAGACTGAAAAACAAATTTTGTCAACATTTTCAAATTTAATGGAGTTCCTTGTGATATAATTGTGTGATTTTTTAACCCTTATGTGGTCGCGCGAGGTGTACGAAACACATTCCAGGCAGGTAATTTTGGTTATACAGTATGTCCAAGTATAGGTTGGCTTACCTGCCCATCATTTCAGTACCTTCAAATGAGTGTAAGGGCTACTGAAAACCCGGTTCTTATTAGTTTTTGATCCGCACAGTCATGTCAAAGTGCTCTGGGGTGCTTTGTACTCCCCGAACGTTGTGTACTATTTTACAATATGTATTTTACATGTGTAGTAAGCTCTAGTTATGTAATAAATAAAGATTATCAATAACAGTAACAGATTGTGTTGTGTAGTGACTGAAAGATAATCCTATATACTTTAAAGAGTAAGGAAACATAAAATCTAAGCGAAACCCCCTTTTTACTTTCTCCACCCTATACGTAGTATATGGAGAAAGTATTGTTTTCGTAAAAATGTTCGAATTTGAATTTTCAGTTGAATTATCTGTTTTGGTGCTCCCAGAACCCCCAAAAATTGTTTAGTGCAATTATCTGTGTTGGTGCTCCCTGAACCCAAAAATATTTTTAGTGGAATTTTTTGTTTTGGTGCTCCCTGAACCCAAAAAAGTGTTTTTAGAGTGGTGTCTGTCTGTCAGTCTGTCTGTATGTATACACGACCAGAGAGGACACTATTGGTCCGATTTTCATGAAATTTGGTATGTAGGTACTAAACCCTAATATCTCCAGGCGTTTATTTTCACTTTTTTGAATTCTTAATTTTTAAGGGTAATTTACCCCTAAAAACCCATAAAAAACGACAAAAATGCAAATTTCTCAAAAACGGCTTTAATGATTTTGATCAAATTTTCAGTGCTTAAGATGCCAAACAAAATGACACCACCCGCTTTTATCAAAACTTCGGCGTTTTATAATTATGGGGAAATGTTTAAAAATAAACAAGTTTGTGTTGTCAATCTAGCATCGCGGCAGCGGCCGCACGGGGTAGCACCACTGTAGCGAGCACGCCCAACACCACCTATAATACAAGGCCTCAGCCAACACCACCTATAATACAAGGCCTCAGCGCTCAGGCGTGACGTCAGCAAAGGAAGGCCTAGGCTCACGTAGTAAATGCAGCTGTATAGAAATCGTTCGCTTTATTAACAAGCTCAAACTGTCACAAATTATTTTCAGCCCTAAATTTTGTCTTTATAAGAATAATATATTTATTTCTATTCATATTTATTGATATTAAATTAAAAGAATATTAATATTTATAAAGATTTAATCTTGAAATATGAAATGTAAAAAAAATACGTTTTGCATTTTTTTGTTGTTGTAAACAATACCGGTATTTGCTTTTTATGGAAAATATACTAACTTTATAAAACATCCTAAATATTATAGCCTATATGCCCTAATTTAAATTAGTAGCCTTTCAAATTGCATGCTATATTTTTTTTAGAAAAACAAAATACTAATTACAATAGTAGAACTAACATCTCTGTAGGCCTAATTATTAGCCTACAGCTTCAGGTTACTAAGCTTTCTATTATTATGTTCTTTGCCAGACTAAATTTGGTCTGGTTTAGAATCTAACCAGTTGTTTCTAATACACTTTAACAAGTGAACTAAATCAATTAAGTAAAACAAAGGCCTATCTTTATCACAAGGATGAGGATACACAATGTTTGTAGATTGGTTCTGGGCGAACATTCTCATTGCTTTACTATTTATGGCATTGTTGTCACTGGTAACACAAAATATTTTGTAGCCTATTTCTTCTAAATTAGCTATAATTGTTGTTATGAACTTGAAGAGTATTTAATGATCTACATTAGACATTGGTGATATAATAATATGTATAACTTCTTTAAAACTTGAGTTAATGTCAGATTATCATAAAAACATAAGCGGTAGATGCTAAACAAGTATTAATACAAGCTGTACCTAATATTTCCAGCTTTATAATCTAAGTATGGTTTAATGTGAATTTCATTTATTAATAATACCATGTGCTTTTAATTTTATTTTATGTAGGTATTTAAAAACTTGTCTTGCATATTGTCTTTCTTCCAAAGTTGGATCACTTAAGAAATTTATTACAAACTGATTTAATGGTTTCATGGTGTGGTAATATAAGAGAAGCTGAATGTTTTAAAAATTTGTAAGCATGAAGACTAATTGTAAAAAATAATAAGGCTAAAATCAAGGACGTGCTACATGAATATCTCTGTATCTTTCTTTTAAATTGGTATGCAGTTGCAATTGTTCGCAAATGAGTAATAATCCTGTATCTTTGTCATCAGTTATATTTAAAAGAATATCTAAAACATGCTTTATGATTTGTGTTTTTATTTCTTTCTTGTGATTGTCAATAAGGCCTAATATCATTTTAATCACTTCATGAGCATGCTTCTATTTTGTTTAATACCTCATAAATCTCATTTATATTGTTTGTAATCAAGGATGTTCTACTTTTATTTTCAGAGTCATACAAAAATAATTCTACTTTCAAATTTTCATTTATTACAATTGCATAGGTCACAATAGGTCTTGGCTTGTATTGTATTTAAATATTGTTACATTGGTTTTATTTTTAATTTTAACCCAACCTTCAGGAATGTTAAAACATTTAGGAACTCCGCATAATTACAATAACTTGGTGTTTATTTGTATCTTAAATATCCTTGTTTACTCTCTTCTAGGGCTAGAAACAACATATTTTGTGCAATTAACTTCTTTTTTCACCGCTGCTCAGACGAAATTTAGTATTTTTTTGGAGATAGTGGGGACAATTAGGAAATAGGCCAGGAACTGCATCTGTATGAAGGCGAGGACACTTTAAATTTACTGTAACAATTGGCGTAAATTTACTTTACGACCCTAGGCTAATCTTTGGCAACAGAAGTGCAAGAATAATTTTAAAAAAATCTAAAAGGTTCTAACCTATGGTATTTAGTCACAGTATGTTTACTTGTATTCAACATTTAACAGTAGAATGTAAAATAATGTCGTTGTCTGCAAAAATATCAGGCTAGGGTCGAATAGTAAAGTAGAATGTAAAACAACGTCGCTGTCTGCAAAAATATTAGGCTAGGGTCGAAAAGTAAATTTACTATTTGACCCTAGCCTAATATTTTTTTCAGACAACTACGTTGTTTTACATTCTACTGTTAAATGTTGAATACAGGTAAATATACTGTGAATAATTACCCATAGATTAGAACCTTTTAGGTTTTTTTTCTATGATTTTTACATTTTTGTTGCCATAGGTTAGCCTAGGGTCGAATAGTAAATTTGCGCCTAACAATTTGTCCTGATTTTGTTGTCCAAGTAATATGCTCGTTGTAATTATAAAATGTAACTCACAAACCTTGGTATATTTTGTCGGTGTAAATGATACACGGGGAATAGCAGCAATTCATTTATTTAATAGGTTAACTTCTTTTAGGAAACTAAATATGTGGACCTTCTGTCCATTTATATAATTACACAACACTTATAAGAACACAACACTTATTAGGCATTTTATAGATTATGTTAACACTAAATAAAGCACATAAAACAAAACAAAGTAACCTCAAAATATCTTGATCTTAACCAGCTGTCATGTAAAACAAAGCTTGAGATAAGCTGAGACATCTATCGGATTTATCTGGCGAGAAAATGATGGCCTTCTTATGCTGACGTCACGTCACTGTGACGTCAGAGCCCGTAGGCCTTGTATTATAGGTGGTATTGGCACGCCCAGTCGCTACGCCCAAAGGTCGCGCGATCGAATCCCGCCTGGGACAATAATTTTTTTATACGATTGACGTAGGTAGAATATTATTTTTTTGTTTTGTTCTAAAAAGTAGTAAATAAAATGATTAAAAACAATATTATTTTGACTACAGTAAGTTGGGAGAAAGTTTGTGTCAGTTAACTGATACCGTTTATTTCTTTTGGAAAGAAGTTTTTACCAAATGTTCAAGTCTCAACGAAAAATCCAGACTTTTTGAGTTTTTTTTTTCTTAAGAGCGAACCACTAACTTTAAAAACATAATCTTAATAGTTTAATAGTTATAAAAAGTTTTAAAATCCCCCAAAAAATGTATAAGACATTTTAAAGTCATTTTTAATTTGGGTGTCAGAAACACCAAACGCGACCACTTAAGGATTAAACTACAAACTAATTTTTGCAAGTTTCAGTTCAATGGTTGAGTTCAGCCGCAGTAGTCGGTCAATTTCTGATCAATCAGACCGGTTTGTTAAAGGCAGCCCACTATTGACAATATTATTGATTCAATAATACTGTCAAACCAGACGAAATGTGTAATTTTTTGTACCTTACCGTACATGGTCAATATTGTCAATGTGCTTTCATAAATCTTTATAGGTTTAATGCAAAAATAGACCCCAAAAAGAAAGCATGTGTCACGATTATTTTGCATTTTATTTTGAAAAAAAGGGTGAAACGTTAAAAAAATTGGTGAAGAAATGGCTGTTGAAACGTGAAGAGTACACACACTTGATAAAAATATTCAAATTATTTTGTTATTTAAAAAAAGTTAGTCCAGAACGGTGATTCGAACTTATGAAGTCCGGAACGAGAAACAGACGTTTAGCGTTTTAGCTACATTTCTAATTTACTGTATTTAAGTCGAGTATATATATTACAATACGCAGATTGCATTGTTGTAATAATTGGGCGTGAATACGTATATGCGTTAAAAATTTGGGCATGGAGTAATAATATATGTATAAAAATGTGTATATAACGAACGATGTGTTATTGAGTACTGTATAAGAAAATTATATAACCTGAACTTAGCCGAGCCTAACCGAACGTTTGGGCGTGAATACGTATATGCGTTAAAAACTTGGGCATGGAGTAATAATTTGTATAAAATTGTGTACATAACGATGCGTTATAGTGCATAAGAAAACATATATTGTGTTATAGTGTATATGAAAAACATAAAGGGTGGTTATAAAGTCACTCCCCCCACCCCACCTTTAACTTTTTGTTTGTTAAAACAAGCAAATATCCTTTGGGGAACGATACTAACTTAATCCAAAGTATCTTTTGAAGCAATCGAAAATTTTGAGTGTCCCCTAAAAATGGGGGATTTTGGGGGCAACTCAAATTTTTTTAATGGGAAGTATGGTCATGTGATACCTCATTTTAAATGTCTATTTAAGACTAGAAAATGACATAAAGGAAATAAAAATCGGACCACCCAAAACAAAATGGCGGCCCTAAACGTGTTGAAATAAATCGACATTAAGTTGCTAATATCTCGAAAAGGAAGAGTTTTTAGAAAAATTTCAATAGACTAAAAATATTTATTTCAAATCGTTTTTGTAAATTTTTTTTTTTACTAAATTTTCTAACATGGAGGAGTAAAAATAAATTAACGAAATCGATTTGGAAGCAATTTTTTAGGTCAAGCACTGTGCCCCCAAAATCCCCCATTTTTAGGGTACACTCAAAATTTCCGATTGCTTCAAAAGATACTTTGGGTTAAGTTAGTATCGTTCCCCAAAGGATATTTGTTTGTTATAACAAACACAAAAGTTAAAGGGGGGGGGATGACTTTATAACCACCCTGTATATTGTGTTATAGTGTATAAAAAATCATATTAATTAGTGATTGCACTGGATTTTTGACACATAAAAAGTGTTTTTTTTTTAAACCTCGTCAGCTTGTATTAAGTTTTTTTTCGATCACGGCCTGCCTTGGTTTAAAGCCTTCTCACCAGCGTCAAGGTGACAGACTTGAGAAGGTTAATTTTGAAAAAAATAAAAAATAAATAATGCCAAAAGCGATCGAAAAATTAAATTACAAATTCCTCGATTTTCGTAAACTCATAGATTTCCCACTCCAGGAGTAGCCTTCTTCTTCTTCTCACTTGATATACTCGTAGAAGAAAAGGTTGTCGTTATCTTTTTCTTCTTTCTCGTCTACGCCTTATTCGAGTTCCTTTCAGAAAAAATAGAATCACACACGCACTGAGTTCCATATACTGTATTAGTAAATGAATTCCAAACTCTACTTACAGTAAAGAGACGAGGTAACTCATTCCCTATAAATTCCTCTATTATACCCTCCATGCCAATGACGATATCAGCTAAGCGGAAAACATCCACAGCCATACTCGCTAACGTTCAAGCAACTACTGAATTCAAATTACAAAGTCTACCACTATCGCACATGGCAAACCTATGATGCGTTACAAAGCCATGAACCATGACACATATGCTGTGTTAGCCTGATAAGGAAATGTACTGGTACAGTCTGTCTGCATTAATGCCCAGTTTACACGATGCTTAGTACTTGCCGGCCGCACTAATACCGCACGTGTGAACAGTAGTGATTAGTGCTTAGTAAAACGGGGAGTGCGAGTGAATAAGAACCTGTTCTATTTACTAATGACAAGTAGCTACCCCCTCCACGATTCTACCCTACTCGCGGTTGCGCAATGTGTTACATTGTGTTAAGTCTAATGCACCGGCTGAATGCATCCAAGTCAGTTACAAAATAATTACTGATGTAAACATTATTGTATGAAAGATTACGTGGGTTTGAATCGATTGTTTTTGTTTTGCAGACGGAGATGGGGATACTGGCAGTAAGGAGAATCTGTCGGAGAGAAAAATGCAGGGGAAACTATCACCGCCCCTTAACACTATCGAATATAAGGTAAGATTAAACTAAATATGTGTATTAGCTTTAAGTTTCATCGAATGGAAGTCGGAAGTGAGTAAAACCTAAAAGTTGTAAACCTTACATACTGCGGAACATAGCTAAAATTAGGGAAGGGGTGCTGGACCAGACAAAAACATTTAGGAAAAGAAAATTTATTCAGGAACTTGATAAAGTCCAAAAAAACACATAATCAAACGTATTGATTTATTTTAACCTAAATTGTTACAGTTCAAGCTAGATCTGTTCATTTAAAAATGAAATCAATTCTTCTTGTTTTAATTTGCGCATTTCAACAATAAAACTGCTTGTGCAATGTAAATCATGGCCTCATTACCACTCACGGAGTAAAAAATATTTACCAGCACGCGCCGGCACTGCGGGAGCGACAGTGCTCTCTCTCTCTCTCTCTCTCGCAGCCTCGCGTACAGCTTCCTATGTGCGTAAGCCCATGCGCACATAGCCAAACACTACGTCACTGGAACTGTGACGCGAACAGTTCCATATGAAGATGTTTGTACTTTTTAATACGCTTTTTGTTATTTTTTAAAATCATAATACACCTTGTCATTGTTCAAATTGTTGTTTAACGAAAGCCCTCTGATTATTAGGCTACAAGTTATCATTTTAAAGTACAGTTTTTAATGTTTTTATGTTTTAAAATGACGTTTATCTTTCGATTTTTTTATGGATTTTACTGAATTCTGGATTGTGAATCAGATGATATTAAATATCTGTTATCTGTTCAATTTTCATGTATTACAAATTTGCACTTTTTTCACTTAATTCCTCTTTATTATGTTTTTAAAAAATTAACAAAAGACGTATTTGTTGATTGTAAAAAGTTATTTATCTAAAAAATGCTTTATTAGTGTTAAAAGCGTTTACATTGGTTCAAAACATTTCCGTACCAAAATATCATCTGCTCAGTTAGAGTCCTTTTAAAACTTTATATCCCTCTAACTTTTAAACGGTTAGTCGTATAAAAAAACACCAACAACAAAAAAGTCTTAGAATAACGTGTAAAATCCAAAATCATTATAAAATATAGGGTGTTTTATAAGAAATTCTAAAGTTGTCCTCCATATTGGTGAAATGGCTGGTAAGATACAAATTTCAAAATCACCAAATTAAACAGAACTAAAAGTCCAGGAGAGTTACTATTTAACTTTTTTTAATTGCTCTTATAGATTTCAAGAGAAACAACTGGCCACTTTATAATCAATCACCGTGTATGTTCAGTAAGACGTTTGCCTACAGTATAGGCATTTGACTTTGTTACCATTATGTTTATAAAGAACTGCAATTAGTTTATTTAACTTCAATGGCTTGTTTTACATTATTGATTTTATACGTACAGAATTATAACCTATATTGTACTAGAAGTCGATAACGAAGTTTATGCGCTATCGTGCTGCCATCTTACGAAGCATTCTAAGAGTAACAAACATTACTTCCTTCCGCATATCGTTATAATAATTAGGCTAATAATTAATAGTAATAAGCTGGCCCGTAATCGCAGCCAAAAATTGCTGCCCCCCTCCTCCCAAACTACTACGCCAGCCCGCACTAAAATAAGCAAACCTTTACATTATTAAATTCACAATTAAATAATCTACAACTTTTATTCGTGTTTTTTTTTTTTTTTTTTGTAATATGACATTTAAAAAGCCTATACGCAAAAATACAGAGTTTTAGGGTAAAAACATAGTTTTTCCGGGCATTTACATTTATTTATAAAAAACTATTAGGTTTACCGTAAATATAAAGAGGACCTTTATTGTAGCCTATGTTGTAACAAACACAACAAAATAAATCATTCAACTTGATCCGATTATTATTACCGTAGATTTAGGGATTCCCGCAGTTATTGACATTTTCATTCTTTGAGGGGGGTAGGGGGGGGAAGCTCCAGGGGGATTTTTCGGGACTTTTGTAAAAATGATCCTTTGGTAATGGTTTATTGATGGGGAAAATTTCAGCTTTACCATAATTTTTCGCGAGGTTTCATGTTTTTGGGTCTCCCTTGACTGGGGCTATAATGAATCTTGAAAGGTACACGCAATAAAACGCGTCAAAACCGAAGTTGTTTTCTCAAATTTAAGTCATTTGTTCAATTAAAACGAGTTGATTTCGGAATCCCGCCCGTAATAGGCTATACATTCAGGTTGGTTATGAAGTTCCCTTACCCTTAAGGACTTAAATAGAGCCAACACATACACTGTTAACTTTGACACTGTTAATTAAGTCAGCTGAAAATGTATGTGTTTAAATCCTTTTTTGGGGTACAAATAGGAACCAACCCGCATCATGTGACATGTCAAACTAAAGGCCATGTAAGACAGAATTAATAGTATTTAATTAAAATAGTTCGACCAAGCAGCTGAACCGCTGACGTGAGTTGAGCAAATGTTCAAAATTAAGTTTATAAGCCTATGTTTTAGGGTTTCAACAAACAATTTGGAAAATAGACCTATTCACGACGGTGCTGAATAGCTGCAAAATGGTTCGCACGCCATTCCGCATATTGGGAGTATCTTAAACACACAATACATTGCGTGCTTCGCACGCCAACCCCACGGTAAAATCTACCACGTGGCTTTGAACCAGGTACTTCTATGGTATTTTACGTTTTGATCGATTTTGGGGGAACCAAACGAGCTATACGGTCGCGTAAAAAACAAAATGTGCAGAATAACATCCTACATTTATATTTGTAGAAAAAACTCAACAACAAAATCATTCTTGTAGGAAAAGTCAAAAAAATAGTTACTTCCTGTCAAAAAACGTACTTCCGATTGTTGTATTTTTTGGTTAACGAACTCGTCCGAGCGACGTAGACAACCAACATGTGTACCAAATTTGAACCAAATCGGACTTAAAATGCGGCCGTTAGAGTGCGAACACATGTATATATGATTTTTAATGACACCCCAAAACGTGTTCTGGGGACCATGATCGGTGCTCATTTGCTACTCCCGGCCATAAGGGCCACGGCAATAGCTAATTTTCCCTAAGGAAATTCGCTAATAGCAGCATAAAATGTATTGGTAAATTTGTATTTAAAATATTTTTAAAAGTAAAAACGTCAGGCAAAAAGTTTTTTATGGTAATTAGCTATTTAATAACCACAAACTCTCAACGTTTTTCCTTTGTAGTTCCTTTTTAAAATAACTATATAACATAACCCGTATTACTCGAGCTTCAATCTAACAACGCACCAGTAAATGTTTCAACAAAATCTCGTAAGTAATTTCGTGAACTTTCCTCTTACAATAGCTTACAGAAACTCTTGTGTTTACGTTGTATGAATACAATACCAAGGTTAGCGTGTACAAGTGATGCAACAGTTGACATAAATTATCAATTAATTTCAAGATTTATTAGATACGATACTCCCAATGTTCGGTGCAGATAAGATAACCTACATATATATCTATTGGTGTTCCTCGTCTCAAATACGCAGTTTGTAGATTTGGTTTTAAGTGTTATAAAATTAGGCAATTGAAACTCTGTCGTTCTGACTACAACGGCATACAACGTAGCTTCCACCTCCCGTGTTAGAGGAGGTAATGTTAAACTCGGCCTGTAATACACTGTTCAATATTTTAAGATCCACGTATATAATATGAACTGGTAAATAAAATTACGAGAAAATTGTGCTTTTTACGAATTTCCGTAGGAAAAATTGTGGCCCTTATGGTAAGACCCAAGGTCGGGAGTAGCAAATGAGCACCGATCATGGTCCCCAGAACACGTTTTGTGTTGTCATTAAAAATGATATAGGCCCTATATATATGTATATATGTGTTCGCACTCTAGCGGCCGCTTTTTAAGTCCGATTTGGTTCAAATTTGGTACACATGTTGGTTGTCTACGTCGCTTGGACGAGTTCGTTAGCCAAAAAAATCCAACAACCGGAAGCACATTTTTTGACCGGAAATAACTATTTTTTAGATTTTTCCTACGAGAATGATTTTTTTTTTTTTGAGTTTTTTCTACTCAAAAATGTAGGATGTCATTCTGCACATTTTTTTACGCGCAGAATGGCCTTATTGTCATGGGCCACGACCCCCCCCCCCCCCCCCCTAGATCATAATACGGGAGTTGGCGTGCGAATGCATTGTGTCTTGAAAATACTCAAAAACGGGAATTGGCGTGCGAAGCACGCAATGCACGTGTATTGAAAATATTCCCAGTACGGGGGTTGGCGTGCGAAGCTCACAATTCATTATGTATTGAAAATACTCCCACTACGGGAGTTGGCGTGCGAAGCACGCAATGCATTGTGTATTGAAAATACTGCCAATACGGGGGTTGACGTGCGAAGCACGCAATGCACTGTGCGTCGGTCGCTTGTCAAAGTGTTCAGTGTCAAACTCACGCATGTGCGTACTTAACAGTGAACGTGTTGCCCAGTCCAGCCCTCCTCTAGAAAATATATGGTCGCCCATGTTTATTGTGAGTATGTGAGTAGACCAATTTCCAAAATAATTAGTTGAAACCGTAAATTGTAATTATATACTTAATTTTGGAAATTTGCTTAAATCATGTGAACAGTTCAGTTGCGCAATCGAATTATTTTAACGTTTATTATAATCACTCTAATATTATAAACTTAATAACTTGATTTAGACATGTAATATTATTTACCATCTAAATAAATTATAAAATATGTAGGCCTATGTGAAGGAAGTAAGGGAAATTGGCATGCGAATCATGCAGTTGTATCCACTAGTATTTAACATATTTGACTGCGGACGTGTGGAGACTTTTAAAATTCGTTATCAATTCGACGAACTAAACCAAAACCCAACATCAAAGTTAAATCATTATGACATACGTGCTGTTTTAAGGCGCATTGTCACTGGATTATTGTCACAGTCACTCGTTGAACAATAATCGTAGAGCGTCTTACTTGCATTGTTTTCAACGGCGCCATTGTCACTGACGCGACTGCCGCTAGAGTCGTTGACGGAGATCTTCTGCTGAGCTGTCATAGTCGCAGTCGTTGGGCGATTTTTGAGGTGTTCACAGTATTGTTTTGAGAAAGTGAGTATGTGTTTTTGTCATGTCATCAAAGACAACTTGGAAATTATGTTCTACACCCGAGGAAGACGAGAAACATTCGATGCCCCATCCACTTCACCACGTCCATACAAGTTTAGATCGCGTTTTATTAGAGTATTTATTGAGATATTTGAAATAATTTAATCATATTTAATACTATTTAGCTTATATTTAACGAGAACGCTTCTCTGACCGCAGCGACTCACGGTGAAGCAAATGCAAACTTATTATTATAAACTCTAATATTTGCATGGAAATCACGATTGATTTCGATAGAGGCACTTGGATCTAGGTAAAGTAAGGAGGGTGGTAGTGGTGACCTGCGCACCGCAGTCTTCTAACGGTAAGATGAAGACGGTTATTGTAAGGAAATCAAAATATGTAAACATAATGCTGTCGCTGATTTCTATTGGAGATCTGTACTTTGCTTTTAGCCAGATCAAGCCATAAAACAGACGTCGATTTATAAATTGCTAAAAAATGTATAAACTTCACCCACCTTACGTTAAAAACTGCTGTTCTTATTGTATAGTTGTTAAACAGGATTATATTCCCACATGCTGATCCGAAGGCAATGCTTAACACATAAATAAAAGTATTATAATAATCGGATGAGTAGTTTGTAGCTAAATCGTATGAAAGAAACTTTAATCTTCATAATATAGTATACCTACGCAACGGATTGGAATGTCGAAAGTATTACTAATCGTCAAGTTTCTCATCCAGTTTGCCTACGGGCATATACCGTGATAAATCAGCTGTTCCTCCTCCGTTGCGTAAACACATTTGCATACTTCACGTAGATCGTATCGTATACCTCGTCTAATCACGTGTCGCTCCGTGTTATCAGTAGTGGAGTGACAGTCGACGCGGACGGACCGTTATGCCATGGATAACAAAGACGTTCACGAGTTGACTCTCGCCGAGTTGAAACAATTGGCCGGCTATTACCAGCTGGACTCTACGGGTAAAGAATCGGACCTTATACTTAGATTGCAGAGCTTTCTGAATAGCGAAGAGTTCGACGACGCTTTCCGTAGTCTGGGCACGTCGCAACAGCCGGTGGCCAAGGCGCCGCCGCCCAGGAAACTGTCCTTCAGGGATTTGACCAGTTTTCGCGAGTTGAGTAGGTTTGTGCCGAAGAATATATTTCGTGATTTATCGTGCGTGAAGTTCACTCCCAAAAAGAGAAGGACTTACAGTGATGGTGCGTATTCCTTGTCGGAGGAGGAGAAAGAGATTTTGTTGCCGAAGAGGAGGGATTCGTTTTCCATACAAAGGAGTTTCTTTATAAGGGTAATTTTATATAATTGACTAAACCTACTATCTATATTATTGTTATTACTGAGTCAGGAAGAAAGCAAAAATAATTGAAAATGTTTGTATTTTAACATATTTAGTGTTTTACGAAAGTGTGCAAAATGAATTAATATCATTGAAAGTATAGGTTTAAGGGGCAGTAAAAAAAAAAAATGAAAATATTTATTTGTACGTGAACATTTTTGTTCTACAATGTAAATGGTCTATATATGGACTCAGTATATATACAAAATTTACTTTAACCTATCCTGGATTCTACTAGGGATAGTAGTTTTTTTTTTAAACAAGATAATTAATTTTATTTTTGCGTAAATTAATGAAATTGAAACTTGTTTTTACATTTTGAAAGTTGAAAGCTCATAAAATTATCCAAAACTTTAGCATGAATATGCTTACTATTTTTTTTTAAATAAATGTAATACATTTTTATTTTTCTAAAAACTTGCTGCCTAAAAAAATTCCTGCTTTTTCACAATTTGTGCATAGTAAATTTGAGCCCAACGGCATCACATTTCAGCACCTTAGTTATTCTCTGATAAACATCACACAGCTTATTAGAAAAAAATGTTTGGAAAACGCGAAAAACACTGGATACACTTCAAAATGGTGTAGCAATTAAAAGAATTACTTGAAAGTTATCCTAAACAAGAACAGTTTTGCAATAAAGTTGTTTATTGCTTTAGAAAGCTTATTTGTCTAGTTACCGATTGACTTGCAATATTAATTTTTTTTTATAATACTGTTTAAACATTAAAAAAAATGTTATTGAGGCTTGCATCATCAAAATGTGATACGAAATCATTAACACAACTTAAGTAATTAACAAAAACACAATTAAACAAAATTTTAAATATATATAGGACCTACATATATTTTTGTACTAGTCTTCTATACTGCCTATATGTAACCATTTGAAACATACAGGGGCCGTACATAAGTGAAGTCTGTACTTATCTATAAAGACGTACAGTACGATTTTTTTAACCGTGCCCTCGGCCATGATGTACTAACCTGGATGATAACGTTAGAAATCGCTCCGTCTACTCCACGAAAACTGAGCCGAGCGGCGTGAAACGGCGAAAACCGAGCTTCAATAACACTGTCATTTAATACACTTAGAAGCGATGTAAAATTATGAAACTTTCACGGATACGCAGATAAGAACCATACGATTCGTATTATGTGAAAGAAAATCAATTACAAAACCTATTTCATATTTAAAAAATCAATATTACAACAATGTTCTTTAATAATGACATGAAATTTTCACACCGCTGGAAATTTTTTTATTTGTTGGTCAGACACAAAGTGTTCGCGAGAAAGTTTTAGACAAAGGTTCAAATTAAATATTTTATTTGAAACATTTTTTCGTTTGACTTACGGTTTGCTCGGTACAGCGGTATAATGTGTGCGTTTCAATTAAAACTACACCTGGCCGGGCCGTGCCGCCAGGTCGTGTTTGGCATTATTTACCTTAACCACACCACAGTATTATTATTCGAATACTCGAACAAGAGACAAGTAGTCTATGACTCATTCAAGTAGTTTTTATTTCAATAATTTTATTCATTCATTTTTGTTTATTCGAAGTTTGTGGAACTGCCTTTACAATCCCTCCCCGCTACACCGCTAGCCCACCGTGCGCTAGCCGAGCCGAGGGCACGGTTAAAAAAATCGTACTGTACAATCGGTTTGACTTTAAAATACTTATCAGCGAATTGCAAAATAAGCCATAGGAAAAATAAGCTATTGCAGTTACCCTTACGGTAAGACCCAAGGTCGGGAGTAGAAAATGAGCATCGAAAACGTGTTCTGGGGTGTCATTCAAAATCATATATATGTATATATGTGTTCCTACTCTAGCGGCGGCATTTTAAGTCCGATTTGGTTCAAATTTGGTACACATGTTGGTTGTCTACGTCGCTCGGACGAGTTCGTTAGCCAAAAAAATCCAACAACCGAAAGCACATCTTTTGACCGAAAGTAACTATTTTTTAAGATTGTTCCTACGAGAATGAATTTTTTTACAGTTTTTTCTACAAATATAAATGTAGGATGTTATTCTGCACATTTTGTTTTTTACGCGACCTTATAGCTCGCTTGGTTCCTCCAAAATTGATCAAAACGTAAAATACCATACAAGTACTCTGTTCAAAGCCATGTGGTGGATTTTACCGTTGCATCGAAGATACTCCCAACATGCGGAATGACGTGCGAAGCACGCAATGCATTGTGTATCTAAGATACTTCCAATATGCGGAATGGCGTGTGAAGCATTTTGCAGCTATTCAGCACCGTCGTGAATAGATCTGTTTCCCAAATTGTCAGTTGAAATCCTACCGAGAAAATTTTAACGATTTTGTTCTCGAAAGCCCTCTTTGATGCTTACAAAATTAACACTTGCTCAAGAAAATTTATCGAAAAAATGTTCCCAATTTGTTATTAGTACAGAATTAAAAAAACAGCTGTTCTTGAAAAGATGCAAATTATGTTTCACCACTTTGTTTATATTGATACCTAATATAGGCACTTAATCGATGCTATATTTTAAAAGATTACTTTTTCCATTTGCTGTATCATATTGTCAAATGACTGTACGCAACTTATAAACGAATTTCCATAGGAAATATGAGCTATTTGCAGTAACCCTTATGCTGAGGCCTATGGTGATCATGGTCCCTAGAACACGTTTTGGGGTGTCATTGAAAATTATATACAGGGTGATTTTTAAGTATGGAAACGGCTTTATATTGCGCAACTGGGACGTTCTTGGCGGTAGAAACTTATGCTAACCTTTACAGTTTTAAAAATCCTACTTTTTGGTGGTTTTGAAATTTTTGTCCGCCATCTTGGTTCCGCCATATTGGATTTAACTTTATTATTTTAAATGAGATGATGGTCATATGACACATCACCTCAATGTGAAATTTCAAAAGAAAAACAATGGCGCAAACCGTTTTTTGATAGATGCCTTCGTTGTAGAGTTATTAGCATTCAAAGTTGCAGTTTTGGGAAATTGTGTTCACAATAAAATTAGGTAGAACGCACTGCACTATCCATTTTTACATTTTTTATTCATGAAGTATCCATTTTTACATTTTTTATTCATGAAGTATCTAAAAAACTAAATTTAAATAAAGTATTTAACTAATTTTGACAGAATACCTTTCTAAAGTAAATGTTCAAAATGCTTCCCTTCTACAGCTTGGCAGTGTGCTAACCTGGAATAATATTCGTTTGTAACTTTTTGTATCATGTCTGGTGGTACACGAGCAGATTCATCAATTATTCTTCTCTTCAATTCGTTAATATCTGCAGGCTTTGTCTGGTAAACTTTTTGTTTAAGGTACCTCCAAAAATAGTAATCAAGAGGAGAGAGGTCTGGTGACCTCGCAGGCCATTCTATTTCTCCTCTACGACCTATCCAGCGATTTGGAAAATGATCATTTAAAATTTGCCGCGCCCTTAGATAATAGTGAGGTGGTGCCCCGTCTTGTTGAAACCATAAGTTATCCAAATCTTGTCCAAGAGTTTCCCGGATATTTGGTATAATCCTACTCACTAACAAGTCGCAGTAAGTTTCTCCTGTTAAATTTCCATCTAAAATAAAAGGTCCTACAATACAATGACCAACGATTCCCGCCCAAACATTTACTTTCTGAGGATGTTGCGTATGAGCTTCCATCATCCATCTGGGATTATTTGGGCTCCAATATCTACAGTTTTGCTTATTCACTTCACCATTTTACAGAAACGTTGCCTCATCAGAAAATACTATTAAATTAGAAAAATTATTGTCAATGTCTAATTTTTGCATTACTGTATCACAGTACTCTACTCTGCGGTCAAAATCGTCTTCCGAAAGTTCTTGCACCAAGTGCAGCTTATAAGGGTGAAATTTATTTGTCTTGAGAATTTTTTGGATTGAAGAATAACTTATGACATGTTGGTCAACGACTTGTCTAATTGATGAATGCGGGTCGTCAACAAAATACTGCAATACATCTAAAGAATTTGCATCAGTTGTAACAGTTCGTGGCCTACCAGTGCGAGGTCGATTATTTATAGTACCTGTTTCTTCAAATCGTCGTACTGTCTTGCTCACAGTGGATTTAGAAATCGGTTCTCGGTTTAGAAATGTATTATTAAATAAATCACATACCTCTTGTAAAGGCCGTACTCTATCACCATACCCATGCATCATCAGCAGCGTTATTCTTTCAGTTTCACTTAAAGGAGGCATTCCAATTTGAATTTTTGTAATTTAATGAACGGAATAAACAGAAGGCACTAATAAAAATGCTTTAAATAATGAACAACTTGGCCTAAAACTTTTTTTTTTACTAACAATATCAAATCAAGTAGTAGTATAAATTGTACTGTTAGTACATGAAAGAAAGTTAATTGTTGTAAATTAACAGCTGATCTTGCAAACAGAATATGAAATAAATGTTTAACAAATTGTCGCAGCTGATCTTTTAGATACCTATTAGCTGAATTTATCAGCTGATCTTGCAAACAGAATATGAAATAAATTTTTAACAAATTGTCGCAGCTGATCTTTTAGATACCTATTAGCTGAATTTAGCACCTACAGCTGATGTATGGTTCATGAAATAGCAACTTATTTTTAGTTGTTGCTATGTCCATTTATTGTTATACTTATTATTATCATATCTAACCACCATTTAAATTTAGTTTTTTAGATACTTCTATATATGTATACAGTATATGTATATTTGTATTCGCACTCTACTGGCCGCATTTTCACTCCGATTTGGTCCAAATTTGGTACACATAGTTGTATACGTCGCTCGCACGAGTTCGTCAGCAAAAAAATCCAACAACCGGAAACACGTTTTTTGACCGGAAGTAACTATTTTTTGTTCGAGAATGAAACTGTTTTATCTAACAAAATAAACGTAGGATATTATTCTGCACATTTTGTTGTTTTACATGACCTTGTAGCTCACTTGGTTCCCCCAAAATCGTTGAAAACGTAAAACATCATTAATGTACCCGGTTCAAATCCACGAAGGGGATTTTACCGCGGGGCTTCTTCCAACCGGAGGCCCGACGGCCAAGTTTGTACGCTGCGAGCGAAGCGAAGCAGTCCATAAGCCGAGGCCATAAGGGCGAGTGGGACGAGGCAGCACTTGAGCCGGGGCTAGAGTTACAAACAAATTCTATACTAATATATTTCGTACACACAGGCAGCTATTCAGCGCCTTCGTGACTAGAACAATTTCCCAAATAGTTGGTTGAAACTCTAAAACATATTATAAAGTTAATTTTGGAAATTGGCTCAACTCACGTCAGAGGTTCAGCTGCGTGGTCGAATTATTTATATAACTGCAATACTATACGTGCATTTTTATTAGCTTAAAGTAATAACCCAAATCTGTTTTCACTGTATAAGTGTAGTAGGCCTATGTACACATTTTGATAAATACAAACTAAAACTAGGTTTGCGTTTCAGATCGAGAACCCGTGAAAAAATCATATGATTTGATAAAGATGAAAACCAAAATCAAGTAGGCCTAATAGTTTGTAAGTGCTAGCAAGACAGTGTCGAAATTTTTCTCAATGGTGGGCCTACAGAATTATAGTTAGAAGTAATGACGAATAAGACGAAAAGTACATTGGGTTGTTTATAGCAATAGTTTGAGGAAAATGGAGGGCATAAAATAACTGTGTAACTATAGGAGAGGCGTTTATTTCGGTGAAGTACAGTACTGTCATATGTTAATATTGATTTCTTAGTTGTTAAAAATTTCATATATTTATTTTTGTAATACTGGTTATTTAATTCTGATTAGTATAGCCTAAATGAGTGAATGTAAGTTATTGATGTGCTTATGTGTTTATACATCGCTCTTGTATATGATGTTTTGATATGTTTAAATGTTACCTTTTAAGGTTCCGTAAGCAAATACAATATCGTTACACGCTACGAAGCAATAAAGTCCATTGCCAATGGCAATGCCTGTATATAGACACAAGTCCATTAGTGTGTCCACCCAACCTTACACCGTCAAAGTACCATTATTGCTAATAGCAATCATTTTGTCCTACAAAAGAATATTTTTTATATTTTGAGTCCTAATGAAAACGTGTTTAACATCAGCGCTTGAACATT
This sequence comes from Philaenus spumarius, assembly GCA_018207615.1. NCBI lineage: Eukaryota > Metazoa > Arthropoda > Insecta > Hemiptera > Aphrophoridae > Philaenus > Philaenus spumarius. Next base: position 546,195 of record JAGFPH010000243.1, on the reverse strand, counting down.
AACACAGCCACCTTGAATAAAAACGAAGGAAACGTTAAGCCACCTTGATTGCTTAACGTAGAATATAATTTATACATTAAACGTATCGTACTTCCGGCAGAAAAAAACAAGCTTCCTGAAATATAAATGTTTCAAGAACACTGTAATGACAAATATTTGTGAAAAAATTAAAACCATTATTCTAGCCAAGCTTCCAAATTTACATCTATCCTACAGCATAGAAACATTTGATGGTCGTATATCTAAAGGGGCAATAAAATGTTAGATGTTATAAAAAAAAGTAAAATTCAACTCAGAGTGAGGCGGAAGTTGAAGCCTACGAGGGTCAGCACGGTCGACTGGTTTCCGCTCCACTTCTACCTGAATTTTAATTTTTTATAGTAGCGTTATGCAAACTTTTTTTATAACAAGAAAATATAAAAATAAATCACATAACGTTGTGTATCACGTTAATTAAATGGCATAGCTTTTAATGTAACTAAGAACTATTGAAGGTGTTTTTAATTACTCAACATTTACCGATTTACTTCAAATGTGGTATCAAAATAAACAGACGATCGTGATACACAACGTTATGTAATTTATTTTTATATTTTCTTGTAATAAAAAAAAGTTTGCATAACGCTACTATAAAAAATTAAAATTCAGGTAGAAGTGGAGCGGAAACCAATCGACCGTGCTGACCCTCGGTAGGCTTCAACTTCCGCCTCACTCTGAGGTGAATTTTACTATAGCAACACCTGTAAATTAACAATATACCACTATTCACAACATAACCGTTTCCCACTCTTGAGAAATGTTGCCAAGTTGAACAGTAAAAACAAGATAGATTTACTATCTGCAGAGTAAGACTTAAGGCTCGGCTCTCCACATTTAAAACTACTATATTGAGTACCAATTTCAATGTTAAATAACCAAAACATACCTTCACTATGAAGCATATTTTTGTGCTGTTTTTGTTAAAAAACGAAACCTGTATTTTTTTTCTTAAAGTAAAATAGATTGTGGGTGTTGATTGCTAAGGATTTTTGCAATATCTCTTTTTGCAACTGAGTAAAAAATTTATAAAGTTTACTATTTTTTACTATTTATATCATACGTTTATGAAAACAATAAAACGGTTTCTGAAAGTGTATTCGGCAATCAACATCCGCATATGACAGTACTTCAAAATGAAACTAAATTTTTAAATTTATTCCACGAATTAACGGAAAAAATGATTTATTCTGTAGCATTGCTCTTATGGGAATAAGATTCAATATGGCGGGCAGGGAAGCGCCCCCTTAAGCCGGATTCACACGAGGTCCGTGATCAGGGCGAGAAGGTTCGTGATAGGACCTCGCATCAACTGGTCGTGGTATCTCTGGTTGGTTGGAGTGAGCACCGCCGCTTCATTCATATTGCGGCGCGTCGTTCGAAGAGGTAACTTGTCTGTCTATACAATGAGAAATGCACACAGAACACATTTGCAATGTACTTACTTTTATACAGTCCAATAATGCGTTGTAGTAAATCGCATCCAAAACTTCAGGAATAAATGCGCTTATCGTATTCTTTGGTATCCTGAACATATATTGCAGACGGGCAAATGATTCACCAGTAGCTAAGAATCTTAAAGTGACTTGAAGTTTTGGTTCAGCTGGTATTGGTCTTCTTTTACTTTGTTGCTTTCTCTTTACCAAGCAAAATCCCAAAAAAAATTGGATCCATTCTAAACAAGTTTTTGTAACTTTTTTTCTTCCAAGGATAACTCCTGTCACTTGTGGCAGCTATAGTAAATTCTGTCTCCATATCCACTCTCGAACCCACACATGCCTAGTATTTTGTTTGTTAGAGTTCTTCAAATAATTTCTTAATTCCTGTATTAAAAGTTCGGACACAACTTTCACAGCTTCACGTTCTGCGATAGTTTGTAATAAGCAGCGGGCGATAAAATGACGACCAGCAAGTGCGCTTGTTCCGTCTGAACTGGAGAGGGTCGAGAGCACGCAGGTCGTACAAGCAAGCAGTAGCGCATTCTAAAATCAAGTAGTGCTCTCGCCCTGTTCACGTCCTCGTGTGAACCCGGCTTTATTTGACACTTTTCTTGAAACCAACCACACCAATGGCAATAATACTAAGACGTTTGTACAACTACTTTTTGACAACCTGCCTAAAGTTGCTCTTCAGTAGTTGCACTGAGTTGACAGTCGTGAACAACAAGTTGGTCCTTAGAAAGAATCCAATAACTGTGTGGTCCGTCGCACAGGTTGTTCGCAGTGGCGTGTCGTCTTGTCGCAAACAGTTTGTATCGTTTTACTTAGCAACACTGCTCAGGGGTGTTATTTAGTTTATTTAGATACATGTAAATAATATTTTGCATCTATTAGAGACAACGATAAATGTTGTTTGTTTTTCTCACTTTGTTGTAATATAAGTTTTGGCATTGGTAACAACAAAGGGTTAAGCAACTGTAATAATTAACTTTCGATAGAATTTAGCTTCTGGCGGTTGTTTTCTTGTATTCCGTTAATTTTCTGACGTTGGAGAATCCCTTTCACTCAGGTTTGGTGTTGAAGTTAGGCAACCTTTACCTGAAAAGCTATAAATGCTGGGTTCGATCGTCACTTCGCAGTTGAAAGACAACCTACGTACATAAACCAACTGGAATATGAAAAGTGTAACGCGTTTCAGTAATTGTGTACATTATTGGCAAGTTTAACATTATTGCAGTGCTTGATTTGGCAACACTGCACTAACAGTTTCACAGCGTAGTAATGTGAAGTTCAGCTAAACATACTTTGCGTAAACACTCCTTTTATAGGTAGGCGCGCACTTGTCATCGGACGTAAAGCAGGCGTCGGACTGATCGGATTTATTTTTACGACTGCGCTCACAGAATTGGGAAGTTCGGCTTCCCAGTCATATAGCATCCGCCGTGTAAGGTTCGTCTCGTCCCCGTGTGTATAATTGTTTTCGTGAAAAGTGTGTTCATTATACAGTGTACCTGCAGTATGGACAGTGAAGAAGAACAAGTAATGATAGTTAGGTGCTTTCTGACAGAAGAAAAAGAGAAAGAACAGAAAGGGGCACGAAAACGGTAAATTTTGGTTCACCAAATCAATCATATCGAGTATGGAGAATATCATAAATTATTTCCTGATCTGATTAATGATGATGCCAGATTGTTTCAATACTTCCGTATGACTAATACCCAGTTTTTTGAACTGCTGAACATCCTGGGATTACATATAAAGACAAAATACTATGGAAAGCACAATATGTTCTGTAATCCGAACGATTCGATAGTCCGAACCCCCATCGTTCTAATTAGTTCGGATTAACGACGTTCTACCGTACGAACATAGACGGTCAACTTTAATATAAAGTTTGTCTTCATATTTAATTGCTCGCCAAGCGGCAGCGTTATATTTCAGTGTTAATAATTGAACGCGATGTTGCCAAGTAATGGGCTGATTAGGAACAGTGGTGTTTCTTAACTTTACGCCGAGACTAATCACGTGATTTTTCAATATCGGTTCAGAAGATTAGACTCCAGGATTAAACACAACTGAACTCGAACCCTTGTTATGGCTACGCCGTAATCCGCATCAACGTTCCGTATCGGCGATTAGTTATAGTATTGTTGTGGAGAGTGATTAGGCGAATACATTTCACTTTTTGTCGGTTTATCTAGAAAGGAAGTCAGTACTCATTTGAAATTGCATTGTTTACATTTACCTATGTTTGTCCTTGCATATATTGTATTGTTTAAAATTTTAATAATAATGTCAATTTTATCAATTCATTCTAAATTGCGTTTCTTTTTTTTTTAATATGTTACTAATTACAATATATGTGGGACAATATATGTTGCTAATTACATGACAAATATACTATCTACATCGAAGCTAATTCCACACGATGCGTTTTTTCAATCCTAGAGAAATTATTTAAAAGGATCTAACTGAATAATTTCATTTATAATTTTATTTACAATACACAGCCCACACCCGACAATAAAAATAACAATAATACATTTCTATTCACGAGATACTAATTACTTATGCATTTTCTATGAAACTTGACCTACTTATTAGCTAGTATTGAACACTGTCGCTGTATAGTTTGAAATTGAATAGTATCTATAATAGTCTGCAATGCTTTGTGTTATCAATTTAATTAGACTTTATCAGCTGATAACAATGGTTTTGAGAAATGAAGTTATTTGAAAGTTGTGTCCGAGTTAGTTTTCTGTTTACCGTAGGCCTACAGGATGTTCAAAGACTCTCTATAAAAGATTTGGAAAATGATTCTATACTTGAAAAAACAAACAAAATCCTCTGACAATTTAGATTTACTCATTTTGTTGTTTTACTTTCTCACTATACTATAGTATAAAGAAAGTAGATAGTGATCGCAAAAAAATCGATGTTGAGATTTTTGTGGAAATATCCGTTTTGGGACCTCCTGAGACCAAAAAAGTGGTTTTTACAAAATGACTGTCTGTATGTATGTCTGTATGTATACAAAGCTAGAGCGAAAACTATTCGATCGATTTCAAAAAAATTTGCACCAGGCCTGTATAAAAAATGTATAATAAAAATGTCAAGTAGGCCTGTATAGATGCACGAAAACCGTTTTTGAAAAATTTTGAAAAACAACTCCCTTTTTGGCCAAAAAAAACCCCAAAAAATGAGTTATTATATTTTTATTAAAAAATGGCTCTAACGATTTTGATAAATTTTGCTTATTTGTAGCCTTTAATGTACCCTAACATATGCAAAAAACCGCATCTTTCTAAAAATTCTCGTTTAGCTAATAATAATAATAATTGATTTTGGGGTTTTTTGGCCATAAAGGGGGATGTTTTTCAAAATGTTTCAAAAACTTTTTGCGTGCATCTATACAGGCCTAATTGACGTGTTTGGTGCAAATTTCTTCTAAATCGATCGAATAGTTTTCTCTCTAGATAATAATACTAATATTTATAAGTTAATCTTCTAGTTTAAAATCACCTCTCCTACCCCTCCTACAATCATGAAGTCACTGTGAATCTGTTTAATAATTTAAATATGTTTGTGAGAAAGTATGTGCCAGAGTCTGGTACCGTTTATTCTTTTTGTTGTTAATGTATTCAAGAACAAAATTATAAAAAATGTTACGATTGTACACAAATTTTGCAATTATTAATGCTTAATTTGGTTCATGTACTACTTCAACCATTTCAAAATGGCGAACGTTTCAAAAATGAAAACCCAGCAACTTACAAAAACTCCAAATTTGCCCAGAAAGAATTAAAAACAATTTGTTTACGGTTATTAAATGTTGGAAAGAACGATTCCTTGTTTAATGAACAATGAAATTGCTCGAAGAATTAATGAAATGTGATGTGAAAATTTGTTGTTCCAAAACTTTAAAGGAAATTGAAATAAATAATGGCAATTCACCTAGAAATTTTGACCATTCGTCTACATACAAAGCCTCATCCGGATAATATCTCGGTTATTGTTCCAGGAACTTAACTGTAAAAAAAAACATGGGTAAAGAAATGGGTATAGAACCATTTCCCAAATTTTATGCAAAGAGTTTTAAGCACTACACTCGGGTTCGCCAGTACGATTACGAAGTAATGGGGTTTCTCTTTCCCCCCATTTTGAAACATAACCTAAAGTGAATTTCTTAGGCTTATCTAAAAAATAAAATAAGAATATTCCCGCTGATACATTTTGCTTTACAACATTTAACTTTATGAGGTGTTTCAAAACTTGAATCCGCTATCTTAAATGTAATTGCGTTTGTTTTAATAGGTTGATAGCTTTGCCCTACATGATTTCCCTGTGATATTTTAAGCGAAAATCAATGGTGAAAACTGCCCATCGATATCACAAACAAGGGTAGATATCAAGGGAAGATATTCGAATTTGCTTTAATAAAATAATATGTAGTCTAAAAAAATTTTTTACTTTGATTTACGTTAAAAGTAAATTAAAGGATGCAATTAATTATTTCAGTTAGTCTGAAAACGCATGAACAATGTTAAAATAAAGATAACAAATAGTGACATATTATAAAACGTAACATTCAACGATATACAAAATTTTATTGTAATGGAGTAGTACTCTCGATTCCACGTTCACCGTGCAGTACAGGTTTTACGGGAGAATAGTCATGCTACTACCATTACAGCGAACATCACGTTTATTGTCATGCTGGTTGAGTCAACTGACCGAGCGTAGCATGGGAGTTGATGTTTTTTAGTTGGCTATTATCGCTGAGATTGTCGTAAGGATAACATGGCTTATGTATGGGCGCTCTGTACTGCACGGTGAACGTGGAATCCGGGTGTAGTAATTTATTTTCGAAATATTAGGTAATTTTCCTTACTTTATATTGGCTGTACTGAGTGATTTACTGAAAATTCCTTAAACATTGGGTGCTTACGGCCTGTATGGAACCTCTATATCGAATTTCACTTCAATCGGCGTATGTGGGTCTTTTATAGCACAAAATGTCGCACCGGAATGAATCTTTTGCATCATATTTCTCTAAATCCGTATTTCTCTAAAGTTAAGTGTGTGTTTTCTCTTTTAGTATTGGTTTTACTTTGATAAATTATTTCGATTGAAATTAATCTACAGCGTTAATAATATGTTTAACAATATGTTAATAGGTTAATACAAATTATTCCTACAAATAGAAAATGTAATTGTACATTTATTTCCTTGGGTTTAATACGGAGAAGCCGAGGACGACAGGTAGTATAGTGTGGGTTTATTGTCCTGTGTTATGTAGGAAACCAAACCCACTCACTAACAAGTGAAAGCGTTAATTAACCATCAAATCCCCTCTCTCACAAAGAAAGACAGCTTGAAACCTCATCAGAAATTAAGTGTGTGAGATTTCCCACTGGTAAGGTAAGATAGTGAATTGGTGAAAATAAAGTAAATCTGCGTGTTAACCTACTTTAGTATTGATTGATAATATGTTTTAGTTTGGGGAATATCCACTTGGAGGATAAAGCACACGAGAGGCTAATAGTGGGTACTCGGTGGAGATTTCCACTTTGGGGATGATTTTGGATTTTGGTTCCCTGCTACAAACGGTTCTTAGGTTTTATCCGAACCTCTAACAATAAAGACTTTATGCAGGTAACAATTCCTCAGCTGATGAATGCAATGAAACAATTTAACCCTCCAGAGTGTTATGACTATGACGTACGCCTTACACTTATATTCTGTACTAGGGGAAACTTCTGATTGCTCCGCACGCCAAACCCGTTGGAACCTTCTATATACATAATCATGATTATTATGTTTCCTTTATAATAAAGGTGTAGCATTAATAATAACCCCAAAGCTAAGATGGTAAATAATGTTAAATGTTCAAATCAAATTATTTTGTATATTTTGTAACAGCAGCTATAATAAAGGTTAAAAGAACCAGCAAGGTTCAGGTCTACATTATAGTAAAAACCTAACCTAAAATTTAGAAATACAAATAATTGCTTCAAAGTTTGAAATCAGCTGTTAATGAAACTATTAGAGCAAACAACTGTTTTACATGTTATTTTATTCAGTTGGTTGCTATGATAATAAATGTAAATACATGTGTTGGTTCATCAGTCTAGGCCTAGTTAAAAATTATTTGCGACTAAATTTACAAATATTGAAATAAAAAATGTTTTTATCGAAATGAACTGTAGCTTACGTTACTCGGGGATAGTGTAGCTTTTTATTAGTAAAACTATTTTTCAATCGGTTCAGTAGTTCCAGAGATTACCCCCTACATACACAAACAAATGTTTACCTCTTTATAACATTAGTATAGGCTAGTAAGCCCCCGTGAAAAATCACAGGCAGATTAATTAAATACACATCAGAAATACATAATTTAAAAAAGTACTATTTAAAAACAACAGAATTTATCTAGGCCTACCTATGCTGACGGGGATTTTTAACTCGGTAAATGTATACAATTATAAGGATTATAAAACTGTAGGCTATTTGGTAAAATTAATTTTGTGTTTATATTCATTATTACATATCTAAATAACGATACAAATATTATCTTTTAATTGCTTTCTATCTTCATATTGATAGATCAAATCATTTAGAAGTTATTAATATTATAATAAAGAAAATAATAATGGAATATGTTTATATGTTATATGATAAGATATTTGGAATACGATGTACGAATGTACGATAAGATGTACGAATACGAATGTTTCCGAATATAAACGAATGGTACCCCTCTTCTTTAAACTAGTATAAACAATGAATACAGAAACTGTATTCATTGGTATAAATGAATATATTGATAATAAAGTGTTTGATTTATATTCATTTTATAACCTCAAAGCAAGTCTTATAACTTATTATAGCCTACATTAGTTATTTAACTCATATTTTAAGAAAATCAACTTCACAAGACTTATATTGATTGAAATCGTAAACATAACCCCAAAGTATAATCTACGCTAGGTTTTGTTTGTATTACAGATGATGGGTGAAATCAGTTGTTATATTACATTGTTACTCATGTACGTAACTTTTATAGGAGTTGATTATGTGTTGCCTTGGACTGTTTAATGTACTATTATAAAAATGATCTTGAGTATGTTGTCTTCAGTTCATATTAGTCAAGGTAATTAAAATAGTAAAATATTAGATTAGACAGAGGTGTGTAGATATAATGTGTCAATAGGCATACATTATAGACGGAATTTTAAATATTTATTATTGCCAATGCAAATGACGTATAATAAATAATTTCCTGGAAAAGCTTCTGAAGAGTTACTTAGTTTTAAACACGAACGAAACCGCGTACTACAGCTAGTCAATAATAAATACAACTATAATATATCAACTAGATGTAGTTTGTGGAACGACTGAATCATCCCTTATTCAACGTTTTCTGACATAGTGACCTCTTGCACTGCATTAACCTTAAAAGTAGGGTATTTCCTTTTGGTGCTGACTATACTGAACTAGTTGGGACCAAGCCAAACAGCTTCTATTTACTACCCTTACAACAGTTGTGACACATTCACCTCCTCCGCATTAGTGCCAACTGTTAACAGGGTTACCAACTATTACTTTTATAGTGTGTCTTTATTAATTACTAGAGGGCTCAACAAACCCACGCGGTGAAGCAAATACAAATAGATTATTATATACTCTAATATTTTCTCGAAAATGACAATTAATTGTTTAGTAGGACAAAGGCACTAGGAGTAGGGTGGCGGGAGCGACCTAGATATTGACGCACGATCAGTAGGGCCGAATTTTTGCGTGAATGACAGGAATTATTTTATATAATAGAGGTACCTCAATCCCTCACAGGTTTAGGTATCTTTTCTGTTGTACAATGTTTCCTAAATTATAAAAAATTGCCCTTATTTTTTTTAAATTTTTTCCATAAAACGCGATAAAAATATTTGTTTCAAATATATGTGGGGTAGAATGTTTTATAACTATACCAAATGTCATTGTTATATCTTTATCCTTTCCGGTGAAAGTTTTCTGCAACAGGAAGACATAACATTGATCGTATTAAGGTTCCGTTTTTTTCTCTAAAGTGTAAGGTTCATAGTTTCTCTATCCCTACCTGTTTTCTTTGACGAAGATAACATAACACGGTCTGGTGTATAATTTAGATCAATATATTTTATGAGAATTAGTCATTTATTTTAATATGTGTTGCCTGCGATTCTCTCCATGTGGACTTCGAGAAAATGAACGTATTACAAAATGTTTATACGTACAGTACGATTTTTTTAACGGTGCCCTCGGCTCGGCTAGCACTCGGTGGGCTAGCGGTGTAGCGGGGAGGGATTGTAAAGGCAGTTCCACAAACTTCGAATAAACAAAAATGATTGAATAATTATTGGAATAAAATTATTGAAATAAAAACTACTTGAATGAATCATAGACTACTTGTCTCTTGTTCGAGTATTCGAATAATAATTCTGTGGTGTGGTTAAGATAAATGCCAGACACCAAGTAGGCCTACTTCCCCCAGGCAGGAAGTTTTTCCCGGAATCTAACTCCAGACATCCGTTCCGAGCAAACCGTAAGTCAAACGAAAAAATGTTTCAAATAAAATATTTAATTTGGACCTTTATCTAAAACTTTCTCGCGAATACTTTGTCTCTGACCAACAAATAAAGAACTTTCCAGCGGTGTGAAAATTTCATGTCATTATTAAAGTACGTTGTTGTAATATTGATTTTTAAAATATGAAATAGGTTTTGTAATTGATTTTATTTTACATCATACGAATCGTATGGCTCTTATCTGCGTATCCGTGAAAGTTTCATAATTTTACATCGCTGCTAAGTGTATTAAATGACAGTGTTATTGAAGCTCGGTTTTCGCTGTTTCATGCCGCTCGGCTCAGTTTTCGTGGAGAAAACTAGAGTAGACAGAGCGATTTCTAACGTTATCATTCAGGTAGTACATCGTGGCCGAGGGCACGGTTAAAAAAATCGTACTGTACAGTAATTATTAATTGTAATGACTGTGGATAAACTGTTTTACAACTTCCTTTTCAGTAGGAATTAATTACGTTTGCTTGATGCGATCTTCCAGAATGGATAAACAGACATATTTCCTCGAGAAAAGCATTTTTACAACTGAGAAGGCTTGCCGAGCCAAACAGTAAAAACATTGGTACATTGGAGGGGAGTCGTCTACTTCCTGTGGAGTGGTTGTATGACTAAGCAATATTGAGCGCGTGGTATTGACACAACGCGCTCGACTTTGTCTCGTGTCCACACTCAAATGTTTGTCTCTGGCCAGTTTGTTGGTAGACATGGCTGAGGTTGCTGCTATTGCTGCTTGAGCCGTTATTAATACTAGGAGCTCTGCCCCTGGACGGTTCGCGTCCCAACCCCGCCTCGGCCTTCGGCCTCAGATGGCTGCTTCGCTTCGCTCGCAGTTTGAAAATTCGTTAAATAATCTCATTAATCTTTGGCTCGTTTTTACATAGGTTTGTAAAATTATGAAACCTGGCTTAAATATTATACTAGCAGTAATTACAAGATTAATTAATTATAACCTCAAATACATGCTTTAGAAACGTGAGAGGCTTTCATTACGATTTTAGTCCTAGTTCTACTATCTTCTGTCAACTAAAGTTTTGAAACCAGGCCTAAATATAGTAAAAATTATTGCAGGATTAACATAACCTCAATTCAGAAATGAGCCAGGCCTATATTACAAAATTGACTATTACAATTTATTCATCTTTGCCAAGTTAACAAAGATGGACAAATTAAATTTTTTTTTACAAAATAAATTGTTAAATCAGGCCCAATTTATTCTAATTCGAACGTGCTAGAATTACTAGAACAGTACAAATTAGCTTGTTTTTTAACGGTATTTAAAAACTATCCAATGAACAGATTTTGGATAATACTCAATTCCACTCTATTTCCTACGTGATAAAACAGTATAAATTGGCTTGTTTATAAACAGATGTTTTGATCGCTTTATTTACTATTTCGTTGTTATTTTGTAACCAACATGGCAACCCATAAGACCCTATGTTAAAATTTTTCAACTTTTAAATTAGATTTTCTAAAACCATTGCGTTTTTACACGAAATACAACTATATGGGTGTACTTAAAAATCAAAATTACACATAAATACAAAGTGTCTTTGAATTCGTTAGAGCCGTTTTCGAGATCCGCGGCAGATACAAAGATACAAAGATAGATACAAGAATTGCTCATTTAAAGTAATAGGATTAGTGATGAAAACAGGAAAAAAGGAAAAAGTTGGTGGAGGCGTGAGATTTTTGCGGAGGGACCACGGTTTGGGAATGATTGATTATTAACTCTAAAATTAGAAGACGGCTTATGTTTCCGGAATTACACCCGTCTAAAACTCGTGTTCAGCTATTAGGTGAAAAGATTCAGAAGCAAGAAAATAGACTCAGAGAATCAGGTTGAGAGAGCCAATCCCAGCATCTCTCAGGTTGGCGGTGAACTTTGTTTTCTAGCGCGTGGAGAATCGTTTACTAGTCTCTTGTACACTTTTAGGCTATCTAAGCAAGGATATTATTGTTCCTGAAGTGTGTGAAGCTACCATAGAAACCTGGTCATTGTCTCGCGTCTCCCATTTCTGTCGGGAGGCGAAATTCTTCGATTTTGGTTTCCGAATTTTCTCTAGACAAGGTATTGTCTTTAGACAAAATTCGCTAGACATTGTCTCCTTCCTAGTGTGGACAAGTATCTTACACATATGTGAGATCTTTTTTATCAATGCCTCAATCCTGCAATGGTTGAAAATTGTTCATGAGGGTTTCATTGTAATAGGCTAGTAATATTTTCAGTTCTGCTAGTAGCTATGTGTCTCTCCATGTCCAGTTCTTAACTGAGAGTTGTAAAAAGTGCAGAAAGACAAAATGTAATCCATTCAGTTTGTAGAAAAACAATCTCGAGCTTATAAAATTCGATTAAGCTAAATAATTTATGAGGTTATCATGTATAATAACAATTTGCATCAGTAAATGTAAACAAGCACTCTAATTTGAATGAAATTATAAACACATTTGATAAGCCACTTCATCCTTATTGTCTGCTTGTGTAGATAAAGGGTTTTAGACAGGTTGCAATAAATATTGGAGATAAATGTGTTGTAATAAAACAAAGCAATACGTGACTAAAATAAGAAAACTAGCGTGGAAATATACTTTTAACTTATGTATGAGTAGTGGTATATTTGGCTAATACGTCTATTTATAGTAGAACCTACACTTTAAGCTACAGAGTTTCGACCCTAGAATTAGAAATAATCCATATTTTTCATTCTGAGGAAGACCTCACGATTGTGGGCGGAATAATTTAACTTAGGCTATTTTCAGGTAATGCGTTCTATTTATAATAAATAAACCGTAATTATCTACTGTCCTTATAAATTATTTCTCGAAGGTATTTTTTTATTACCAAGCGACATCTCCGTTAATTCTTTATCAAAATTTATAATTCAATCATCATTTTAAATCTTATGTTCCCCGCAATTTATTGACAAAAAATAGACAGATATCTTAAAATTAATGTTTTCGTAAAAAAATCGATTAAAAATTTTATATTATACTTCATACGGTTCCTACAGTGACTAGATAGAGACAGTGTGGCCAAGTGAGGTCTTGTTTCCTATTGGTCAAGATGTCGGCAGCCATGTTTTTCCTAAATTCGTATCTGTTTACATTACATTCATACGTTCACATATTGTAAAAGCGACTTTACAGATTTTTTAACAGATATTTGTTAGTTTTTACTTTAAAATAAACTTAATAGTTATTTTAAAGCGATTTGTGTTGAAGTATGTGATATTGCACCAAATTAATAAGGAAATGACAGCAGATTAGGCTACTCCCGCCACTCTACGGAATCTTTTCAGCGCGCATATTTCAGAAGTAAATACATACCAAAAGTCTTTTATTTACAACATTTTAAAAAGTTCATAACATAGGCTAAGCCTTTTTATCAATAGAAAAGATAAATGCAATAAATATTAGTATTACGCAATTTTAAGAACTGTTGTTGGCCCAAACCTATAATTTCGTCCGTGTTAGCCCTACGTTTGTTTATAATAGTTTTCAAATTAAATTGTCATCGTTATTTTTTCTTTCTTTTAGTCTTGGTGAAGGTACAATCTAAGGCAAGAATCACATTAATAAGTTGGCCTAACTGAAATAATGAGGGAAATTAATAATGAAACCTGTTTTTTCGGCTTTGAATAACTTAAATTTGAAAATCTTGAATTGCCTAACCTCAAAATCAAAGAAGTGTAATTTCGATGTTAAATTGTTGTTAGAGACATTAATTTTATTATTAGCTTTCAATTGAAATAGAAATAAATTAGTTAGTTAGGAAAGTTTTAATTGCTTCGCTTATTTAAAAATAAATCAGATGGAAATAAATGCATTGTAAAAATCTGAAAGTGTAACTTTGAAAATATTTAATTTGTAAAATGTATTCATTGATAAAAAAGGCTAATTAACAACAGGATAATAATTTTGCATTTTGATTTAGGCCTATTCGTTGTTTTATTTTTCGTTTTGTTATACTTTGAATTTTTGATATTTTAATTTATTCATTAAGTTATGAAAAATTTCAAATTTAGCTTTAAGAAAATCATTTTTAAGATTTTGCTTTTCAAACTGAATTGAAACCTAAAATCAGTTGAGAATTAAATTAATTCTCAACCTATAAGTTGAGAATTAAATTTAATTAAAAACAATTTCATTATGACCCGTCAAATACCAATGAATACTTAAATTAAGTATTCATTGCAAATACTTTTTCAGATAGCTACTAATTATTGAAAATTTGGTTCCTTGAAAATAATACAAAACCTTAACTTTTATTCAAATAAACCGCATAAATAATGTAATT